>JARFNZ010130931.1:0-11258 GCA_031763405.1 Balanus nubilus
CCGGGATGCTGACTGGAAAGTGCGTATCAGAAGGCCAAGGGCCCGGTTCGCTTTAGCAACAGTTGCATTTATGTGAGGCTCAAATGTCAGTTTTTGATCCAAAATAACTCCCAAATCTCTGATGTTACTGACGTTTTCTAGCACTGTTCCGTTGATTGTGTATAATGAGTCAATAAACTTCCGCTTCAAAGTAATTTTAAATGCCTTGCATTTTGAGGGGTTTAACTTTAACCTCCAGTCATCAGCCCAGCGCGCAACAGCGTCAAGGTCTTTTTGGAGATTGACGACGTCTTTCGGGGAAACAATTTTGTGAAAAATTTTAACGTCGTCACAGAACATCAAACAGTTAGTCGAAATTACGCATGGCAAATCATTCACGAAGAGAGCAAACAGCAAAGGCGAAAGGTGTCCTCCCTCTGGTGTTCCCGACGTCACAGGAACCCAATCGGACACTCTTCCGTTCAGGACCACTCTCTGTTTCCGCCTTCCAAGGTACGAGGTCAGCCACTTCAGCGCACTTCCCTCCAGACCATACATTTTCTGCAGCTTATAAAGTAACATGCGATGATTTACACTCTGAAATGCGCTAGAGAAGTCGGTGTACACTGCATCGAGCTGTGCTTTCTCCTGCCGAAGTTAAGCCGATGTTAAATTCAGGCAGGCTTCGTCACCATGTCTGGATTCATAAGTTTGAATAAATTGACCCTTAAGGACCCATGATGACCACAATAATCACCTGACCCAAAAATGTCCGAAGAACTTCGAGCATCCTCGTAAAAAAATCCGTAAACCCGAAAAATATGAAAATATTTTTAGGACTAAATTGTTCTCGTTTTGTGTATTTGACAACACAACGTTTCGACAAGTTGCCTCTCCGGCCGTCTTCAGGTCATTTGATGGTGCAAGACTTTGTATAGTGTCACTTGTCACCCTGGCAGTGTGTCAAAATACTGGACCAGATCACCAGGTTTTTGGATTTGTGGAATCGGTGACCTGAGGTCAGGTCAATTTCGTGACGTCCCCATATAAGTCAACGGGCAAAAAATAAAATCGTTCCTATTCGATAGAAACGATTCATGGCAGGCTAAATCATTCAGGACGATGTCTCCTTAGCCCATTCTTGATGTACCAGTTGCAAATTTTGACCCTCGACCCCCTGTTGGGTCATCCGAGGTCACGAACACTTTTTTGACAATAACTCTTGACAGGATGAAAATAGATAAATGAAAATGCCATTAATGTGTTTGTTTCATCAGTGCGTGCCTCCTGGTGTGCAACCTGACCTCCTTAGGTCACATTGATCTGAGATTAACTTTTGAGATTAACCTTAACAGGTCAAAGTTGGTATGATCCGAAACGCCTTAACGAGAGAAACACGACGATGTCATCGTCCTATCTTGCCTAGGTAAAAAGTGAATAACAAAAAAAAATTGCTTGTTTTGTTGTTGACATTTGATGACTTCTGGAGCCGTAATTATTGACCCGAGTTCGATCTGATAACGCACTAAGGGCTACTGCTACTGCCATCTTCAGATTCCTCCTGGCTACCATAGTTTTTTGAGCTAGGTAACTCAAATTTTCTAGAGATAATTCTAATATGGTAAATTTGACCTCATTTGACCTTAAAGATATTGACCTATAATTGCACACAACAGAGTTCCTCTATGCCTGCACCTACCCAACCCCCCCACATAAAAATTATTCTACCATTCATAGGAGCTGAGATCTTAGTATGATGCCTCCTTCATTGCAGTCAACCCTTGACCTAATGCATGTAGGTCTTTATGGCTGAAATGCATGAAAACTTTTGGTCTATAATTTGGGTAGACCACTCTTACCGCAGACTGACACGCTTGATGAGACACTGAGACACAAACACTGAACTTCCACTCCATTAGGTGTTTATGGTGCACCAGACCAAGATGCACCAAAACTGTATTTCTGATAGCATGAAAGTCTATCTTCTATGGACTACCATAGGCCATTTATTTTCAAAAAAGGCAAATGGTCAAAAGTGCCCTCCACAAAGAATCTTAGATAGCTCCAATGCTGAATGAATACAGTTTTACTTCTCAGATTTTTTTAATAGGAACTTAAACATTATGTGCACATGACAAATTTCAAAATACATTTGGACCATTTGCCTTTTGAAAATAAATGGACTACAGGTTTAAAGACATGAGTTTAATCCTATCAAGGTTGTTTGGAACCTAATTGGTATCTATACCTACTTCTTACAGCTTGCAGTACCTTCTTGTTGCTCTAATCTACTACTAACTTTAAATGCCCAAAAGGGCCCCAGATGAACAGTGGGCAAGCATCAAGTACTAGCTGGAGAAGGAAAAAAACTCCCTACAAATCATGATACAGGATGGTGATACAACAGTCTTGAAATTTTTAGCACAAACCATCATATTATGACATGCTTTAGCTATCACAATATGACCAGGAGGGGAGCTACAGGTTGTGATCTTCTTTCCCAACTTAAACTTGTTGGGTAGATTTAACACCTGACAAATCCATAACCCACAACTGAAACAGGACTTGCCAGACTTTGTATACTTTTGGCAATGTTGTAAATTAGTGTTTTTACTATTATCTGCATTGCAAATGACATCTAGGAACTTCAACTTTATCTAGGAATGAAATGGAATAGGGTAACCTGCCCTTACACCAAACACATTTTATTGCAAAACTTCATGCTTACTAAAGATGTTGGTGCAGAACATTTCATGTTCTGCATCAACTGATGTGGAACTGATGAATCTGATGCAGAACATTTCATGTATCGCATCAGTATTGTCTACACCATGAAAAGCATGAAAGTTTGGTGATAGGATATGTTTGGCATTAGGACAATTGGTTTTCTACCCCATATTGGTTTTCTAAAACTGGGACTCTGCTACTTAAAGTTGGGCAATTGTTACAGGTAGGGATGTAGGGTGGCTGAACAACCAAATTCCACACATGTCATGATAGCACACTTTCATGTTATCAACACTGAAATGTTCACAGCATTAAGCTCAAGCTCTTCCACTTCTCTGACATCACACAGCCATTTTAACTCAGTAATTTAAAACACAATGATATATAAGGATAAGGCTGGGATACAAACCTTTCCAAGAAATTTTCCACGCTGATATCTTTTCCTGGTTTTTGGGTCCAAAATAACTTGAGCAATCTCCTTAGTTGTGTCTACTCTTGGTCTTGAAGACATCTTGGTATTTAGGTTACCACCTCCACGTCAACGTCAGGCACCAGCACAGCTGATCCAAGATTTGAATCAAAACCGAACGTAGACGATAAATCCTCAGCCTGAGATTGGGGGCTGATATCAATACTCTTAGTCTCAACTAAAATGTAGGTTACCCTGATCACACTAAGACCATAGGCAATGCTGAAAAATATAAATAAAGCTGTAAAATATCCCAATTGAGATCAATAGAGCACCAACACCCGCAGTACCCCCGCTCCGAAAATTGTGTTGGCTATTTCCGCCGCGATACTTTCAAAATGTGCGGCGATGGAGCGCTGTGATTGGCTGTTCATGATTAGAAAACACTCTTGGTTGGATCGAATTTTCTTTAACTGAATGAAGAGTTATAACAGCTTTGTATCCCTTTTTTAATGCATTTGAATATTTCATAAAACAAAGACATTTTCCACCTGATTACAGAAGAATTTGAGCCTAAAAGAAAATAATAATGTCTTGAAATGTGATGTTACTAGACGCTATCAAGACAGTCAAACCGCAGCACTTTTATCACGTTTTCGAGAAACCACGTTAAGTTTTGATGTTAATTGTAGCAAAAATGCGAAAAAAAACTCGCTCATTTGAAAGACCTAATTTAATGTAAAAAATACTGATTTTCTTAAGATTGTGATACGTTTTAATACGCATCTGTTTATTTTTGTTTATCTGCCCATGTGTGCCCGTGCCCATCACACGTGTGCTTTCTGCGCGCGGTCTTCTGTAGGAACTTCGTGTACTTCTGTCCCAGTATTTTAGTATTTGTATATACTGTGTGCCATTTGAATCCGCGTGCAGTATATTGATGTAAGTTCCTATCTGGTTGTGTAATCTTTGCTGTTTGAAATGTCGATTTCAAACTGTGTGCTGTTTCAACTTGAACTGTTCTATTGCCCTGGATCTAACTGCTGTTTCAGTCAAATTTGGGTTTCTGCTAGCTGATAAGCATTGTTTTTATTTCAACTTTGTGCATAATCATGGCTAGTCTGCAAAGAAGAGCACTTCACAAACAAAATATGTCATAGTGCATGAGAATTGAGATTTCATGTGCACAATTCAGACAATGCACAGAATGCAACTCTTACGGGCTTGCTAGCTGTGTGAATACACCTGACGTGCACAATGCCCATATCTACTGATAACAAACTATTGTGGATAAACCTGGATTGGAAACTCGGACCCTTGACCATTGCAAAATCTGCTAATGCGCCACGTTCACCACGTTTCCGCAACAAGAATGAAAGACGCCGGCCGGCTGTCATTGGAAATGCATTGGGCATGCCTGTCGCATCTCATAATTATTCAAATTACTCTTTCCACAACAGTTTTGAGAATGACAAAGGATAGAAGTCAGGTAAAAAAAGATCGCTCTATCGAATGGTGTGTATTATCATAATATTGGTGTCACCAGAGTGCTCAGGTCATCAAAGTTAAAAATGTCTGTGTTGTATGAAAATAATTTTCATTAATACCCATTTAACTAACAATAATAGAGAAACTATTTTGGCACCATCGTGTTTGTCTAGTCAAGACGCTTCAAAATATACCAAATTGGACTTGGTCAAGTCAATTTCAAAATTTGACCCCAGGTCAGGGTCAAGATCATGGTGACCAAAGTAGGTCAAGTTGCATATCAGGAGGCGCTTCTTGATAAAACAAACAAATTGTTACCAGTTTCATTTCTGTAACTTTATTCTATCGAGTTATTGACAAAACAAATGTTCATGACCTTGGATGACCTAGCAGGGGGGTTACTGGTAATAATTGCAACTTGCACATCAAGAATGACCTTTGAAGACATGATCCTGTAAATATTATACTAATGTGATGTGGATCTATTGAAAAGGAGCTATTTTAATTTTAAGGTCACCCAACTGACCTGACCTCAGGTCACTAATATAGGGCAATCTAAGATAGACAATGTCAAGGTAGAGGGACTCTTATACAGTGCTGAACGTTTGAAACCGATCAGCCAATAAATGTGGCCACAGGACAACTGTAAACTTGCACACAATCATTTCCAATGTCAGTACTTTGACCTGATCTTGTGACCTGACCTGGTGTGACCTAAGGTTAGAATTGGTACATAATGTGTGTAATTCAATTATATGCAGGTACTGATAAACAGAAGCACTGATAATGTGGTATTTATCAATGATATTAGATCCATACTGCTCTGTGCCATTACCTTTCAGACACAATATTGCTGATTCTCATTCCCGTTCCTCAGGTTTGTTTACAAAACTCAGTGTTAGCCAAACAGCTGGTTGTTTCCAATCCAGGTTCATCTATGCCAACTATAATGGCAACAATTTTGCAATGAGAGGACAATTACATGGTTGAGTTCAACTTTTCCATCAACCGTCCATGCTCCAGCCAACCACAAGCCACTTGGCTGCTGCTGCTGATCTGCTCGCGAGTTAGTTGACCCAGCAATCCTGGGAGCTTGCAGTTTCCCAAATGCAAAATTACAAATGCAGAATTTCTCCGACAAAATTCTGCATTCCATGGTTGGCAAAGTTGCTGTTTGCTGGTATGCATTTTGTAGTTATACTCTTTTGTTTTCTGGGCTTTCAGGTCTGCAGAGCATGATGCAGTTTGATTAGTTGAATCAATTATTATTATTATTCATACTTGATTTAGTTATATTTATATTCATCTCTTCATATAGTACAAAACTCAAAACAATACAAAAAAAAGACTAAAGAGTACAAAATGCATACCAGGAAACAGCAACTTTGCCTACTATGCTGCCCCTTCTCTCATGAAAACTGAAATGTTCGAACTGCTGTAGCTCTAAACACATCTTAGTACCAAACTGCTCATTATTTTCACAGTATAGATAATATTGATGCACTAAATCACCAATGCTATGAAAAATGTAGCATTGACATACATGGTTAGCTTACCTTACCTTACCTTACCTTACCTTCATGGTAATCAGGATTGAAAAGGCCACTAGGCCTGGAGATCCCGTTCTCATCGAGCTCGTGACGGGATATGTACAGGCTGGGCTCTTAAGGGAATGGGATGTCGAACATGGTGTCCCTCCAGTGCTTGTCCAGTCGGGCCTTGAACTGGTTGACCGATGCAGCCGATACCACTGAGTCTGGGAGAGAATTCCAGTCATTGATGATCCTGGTGCTGAAGACATTTCTCCGAACAAGCTTTCTGGCTCTGGGTTTCCTCAACTTCCAGTGGTGGCCCCTTGTTTGTTCAGACTGGTTTCGCGTCAGGAACACCTCAGGTGGCACTGCCATACCTTCGTGTAGCAGTTGGTATACAGTGACCATGTCTCCCCGGCGTCGACGGAAGTAAAGGGACGGCATCCCGAGACGGCAAAGTCTTTCTGGGTATGACAGGTGCCTGACAGTCTTGACCATTCGCGTCGCCCGTCGCTGCACTCGCTCCAGTTTCTTTTGGTCGCCTCTTCCGAACGGTCCCCAGATGGTGTTGCCGTACTCTAGAAGAGGTCTGACCATAGATTTGAAGAGAAGTGGAAGTGTGATCTCGTTGATGTTCGCGAAAGAGCGTCTCACGACCGCCAGCATCTGGGATGCCTTTGAGATCGCCATTGCTGCCTGCTTATGGAAGTTCAGTTGGCTGTCTATGATGACCCCGAGATCCTTCTCCTCCGCTGTATTCTCAATCGGGGTGTCGCTGAGAGTGTAGGTGAGCTCGGGATTCTGATGGCCAATATGCATTACCTTGCACTTGGAGGCGTTGAGTGGGAGCATCCATTTCTTCGACCATTGAACGAGCGCATCTATATCAGCCTGGAGTCCATCTTCTCTCTCGCTGCCCAACACACGGCGGTATATCTTGGTGTCGTCGGCGAAAAGCTTCACGCAGCTAGACACCTCTAAGGGCATGTCGTTCACGAAGATAGTAAACAGCACAGGTCCGAGAACCGACCCCTGTGGGATGCCGCTTGTGACTGGCTCCCAGTCAGACTTGAACCCTTGGACCACGACCCTCTGTCGGCGATCGAGCAGGAAGGCCGTGATCCAGTCCAAGAGCTTTCCCCTGACGCCGTATGCGTACAGCTTATGGATCAGCCGCTGGTGAGGAACCGAGTCAAACGCCTTGGCGAAATCGAGGTAGGCCACATCAACAGGAACCCCCTCCTCCATGGCGGCGCTCCAGTCCTCCATCACCTCCATCAGTTGTGTGGTGCATGACCTTCCCGGGAGAAACCCTTGCTGGGCGCTGTGTAGCATCCCATTAGCGGTACCGTCTTGAGAATGCCTATTTTTTAGATTGTAAGGTAAGGTGGAGTTTTAAAATAACATTAACATTTCATCCTTACTGTGAAACAGCTTTCAAGCCATTTTTGATTAAAAAATGGTCAATTAAAAAGGCCTGGGGGTCTGGGTCATCTGATGTCCCCTTCTGCTTGGTCAATATTTTACGATCTACTCCCCAATGTAATTTGTATTTTTGGTGAAACTGGGCTCTGCTCTAACAACTGACTGGTTGCAAATCATAGTTATTCTTTGAGTTGTTAACATTTTATATTTTGACCCTCACTTGCTCATTGCATATCTAGGGTAAACTACCCTAATGCCAAATGTTTCATGCTATGACACATTGACACAATGACTATGAAGTTCAAAGTCATTGTGTAAGCATATATGTGTTCATAGTATGAACACGATGCTGATGTGGAGCATCTAGAATATACTATAAAGTGAAATGTCCACTGATAGGATGCGCTCAGCTCTTGGGCAGTTAACCTCACGCACGCTGCATGCATGGTTTTTAATTTCCCCATAGTAAATTTGGCCATGACCACCCTGGACTTGTTCGGATGAGCCAGTTTTGCTCAGCATGTTTAGGGCCACTTTCTACATGAGACCATTAATACAAAGGAAGGTTTTAAGAACAACACTTCACATGTCCATTTCTGCATGCCAGTAATTTTTCGAAAAAAAACATTCTCCCTGGCCTTAAGGTGAATATGTAAGGGGAGTGCTTTGGTTATGTCCCAGGAAGGCTTCTGAAAAAAAATAATCCTACCACATCCATCATATGCAAACTGCAAAACACTCAGAACAGGGTGGGAGTTCTAATTAGCACTTGCCCTGAAATGATATGGTGTCTGGTCTGGTGACCAAACCAAGCCAAATGAATTGCTCATTGTTGTCAATTTTTGATTTGTTTGAAAACAAAGGAACTAGATATAAAGTCACTCACATCTTATCATTCAACTGTTGAAGCTAAAGCCTTGAAAATGCATTGGTGGAGTTGAATCTTGGAAGTTGTTTTTCTTCAAGTGACCATGCTTGAGTGAAGCTATGGAGGAAGCAAACAATGCCTGTGGCAGTGAGGAAGATGAAGAACTCTGTGTGGTTTGCTGTAAAGATATGCAGATTTGCAGCATCATGGACTGCCAGCACACCATATGTCATGAGTGCTCAACAAGATTACGAGTCCTGTGTGAGAAGTTAGAATGTCCAATATGCCGGCAAAAGACAACCACAGTAAGTTTTAATTATGTGGCACAATAGTTTGTCTCTACTTTTTATCTAACTTTGCCCTTGCTGCGTCATGCCTTTGTCATTTACCATACATTGTTTTGTATTTAAATAATAACCTCTTACCTGGTTTCCTAGGCTGAATGTTTAAACCATGTCTTTTCAACATGTCTTTACACCATGTCAATTAATTCTGAAGTCTGAGTTGGTTGTTTGTGGTGTATGGTAAACTGCCATGGTTATGATTTGCAATAACTTCAGACTTTTCTAGATTTCAGTAATGTACCTAAGTCATAAGTGGAACTTATCCACCAAACAATGCCTTTGACATAAACTGCCATCTTGTGTTGGATATGTAATCATAGTGACACATTGTGTATGATAGTGATGTAGTTGCAAATCATGCCTGTCCAACAATTATGCTTTTGTCACCTGTTTTTCTGCAAGTTTCTTTGGCAAGCCCAACATTTTTTGCAAGCCAAGTTATGCTTTTTGAGAAACAAAAAGCTTGACTAGATGAGGGCCAGATGAAAAATCATGCTGGTGACATGAAACTGAATGAAACTAAACTTCAAGTTCAAGAGCTTATTTAGAGGTACAGAAACAGGTTATAGATATTGCTTTGCTGTTAATAAGGATATGCGTGCCTTGCAAGTGTACTAAATGTTTCTGAGTTATGATATTAAATGTCTAGCATTGACTATCCCAACCCCTATCTTCATTTCCGTATTTACCCATTCTGTTGCTGAGTTAAATTGAGTTGTTAGATTTCCAAGGAGTGTCACAAAATTTCATTTTTCCCTGGATATCACTGTCAGAGTGGACAATCTGAGTAAAAAATACTTGAAAAGTAGAACTTGGTGCAGCAAACAGTACAATATTGATGCCTATTTGAATATCTATGCAAATATGTATTTCATGCAATGCATAATTATTACCGTTTATCATAATTCATATTCACAGTTTGTGAGTTGAAATTCACTCCTGAAATGAGAATTAGAGTGGAAAATTACTGACATTTTTTTTTTCTCACCAATTCAACAAATTTTGGGACACTTACCACTTTCCAGAGTGTAGCAAATATTTTATTTATAGATGTGTCTGACATGATCCTGTTTTAGAGCAAGCATTGAAATCTGAATTAAAGAAAGTTTCTCTGAAGCATATATTTTTTTCTGAGAGAGATGCTTTATAACATTATTGATGTTGTCTCTGCATCACCATGAGATAGTTATGGGCAATGTGTTATCAGTTGACTTTTAAGATAACTTGAGAATTACGATTGTGCAATTTTGAGATATCTGCAGTAAAATGGGACAAAATACTGTATGTTTCCTCCCAGTCATAGATGTCAATATTCATCAAATGGGAGAAGTGATTCGGTATTGTGATAAATTGCCTATCCAGTTCCTTTTCCAACAGTACACATGTAGAGACATACATATGCCATTCAGACCTGGATGCATAATAGACATGGACACTGACACTCACATAAGGGCACCAAACACCAGTCCAGCAGGCCCGGAGTGACTCCCACCCTCCTAACAGCGCCCCTCCCCTCCCCTCCCCTCCCCAGGCTCTGTTCTCCAGCCAGCGGGGACCGTTCCAGAGCCTCTATCTCCGGTCTCTCTATACCGACGACCGCTACAAGTTGGCCTTCGAGGATGACCGCGCGCGTCAGGCGTTCGACCGCCTCCTCGCGCACCAGTGCCCCTTCTGCACGTGCGGCGGCACGTTCAGCACGTTCCAGCAGCTGCGGCAGCACGTCACCGACGAGCACAACCTCTTCTACTGCGACATCTGCGTGACACACCTCAAGGTGGGAGGGGATGGGAGAGTTGGGTTGGGTTAGTTGTCAGTGGTTGTGTATACCAGTGGTTGGGTTAGTTGTCAGTGGTGTGTATACCAGTGGTCGGGTTAGTTGTCAGTGGTTGTGTATACCAGTGGTTGGGTTAGTGGTCAGTGGTTGTGTATACCAGTGCCTTCAATTAGGTTTCAGAGGATCATTTGTAGTGTTCATCCCAGTGTTGTACTTGGGATCTTCGGTCTGCTTTCGTTTCTTCGTTCTAGCAAAGTGAATGTTCTAAATTTTGCTTGATCTTTATTGTACACTGATCATTTATCTGGATCCTATGGTAGAAACCTTGCCAAATCTTCTTTGTAACATAAGTAGTCAGAAGAAGATACGCATTTTTAAAAAATCAAAACCTGGTTGCGGTATCGGCAGCGCAAGTATCGTTAAACATACTCTCTCCGCGATCTCGCCATTTTCCATTCCCTAAATCTATATGATTAATTTAGTAGTGTCCGTATCTGCGTGCGTGCGTGCGTGTGTCATACATTAATTCGTTAATAACTCGAGAATGATATGGGCCGGGTGGACGAACTTTGGCACGCCGATCCACTGACCGTGGGAAATTTTTGTATCAAACTTTGGGCACACTGCGACCGACTGGACGCCGTCAGCGCGTGCGCGCGTGCTGCCCATTGGTTTAACATGGGAAACGAGTAATTCGGAAACGGCAAAATAT
>JARFNZ010130942.1:0-11258 GCA_031763405.1 Balanus nubilus
AGTCTCAGTCTCAGTCTCAGTCTCAGTCTCAGTCTCAGTCTCAGTCTCAGTCTCAGTCTCAGTCTCAGTCTCAGTCACAGTCACAGTCACAGTCACAGTCACAGTCACAGTCACAGTCACAGTCACAGTCACAGTATTGGTCACAGTCTCAGTCAGTCTCAGTCCCGATCACAGTCTCAGTCCCGATCACAGCCTCAGTCACAGTCACAGTATCGATCACAGCCTCAGTCCGATGGATTGCCCGGCTCGGAGCTCCACGCCACACCGCCAGCAGCTGAAGCTAATCCAAAGCTCTTCCGTGCCGTGCCGAGTCGGTACAACGCCCTCTCGTCACCGTCACCGCCGCGTCTCGTCGACTGTCACACATACGGCAACAAAGCCGTCCACCCAAGGTCGGGATGGCCACTCGCCTCAGCTACGTATCTACGTGACTGTCCGTGACAGAGTCTGCATTTCTGTCCGTGACGCAGGGACAGCCTGACGGACGGACGAGCCAACGGGCTTCCGACGGTGCCGTGCGGCAGCTGAGTGTGTTGGTGATGAGCCCGTCACGGCTCACAACATCTGAGTTAGAGAGCCCGACGGCGCCGCGGCCCGCCCGTCAGCCGCCAGCCGGCGCCGCTCGACCAGTTTTACTACACCATACCATACCGTGGGCGCCGGGCCGAGGAAACGGGGATCTGAGATAGCCGGAATATAGAGCCGCCGACATCAGAATCCCACTGAGGCAGATTTACTACCATGGACGCTAGACCGACGACACCGAGCCCCAGACTGGTCAGAATGTAGAACCACCGGCGTCTGATGCCCCAGTGTGCCGGTTTTAGCACCGCCAGCGTCAGTCAGCTGAACCGGGTTTAAGTACAGTACCGCTGGCACCAGGCAGGTATCCAGGCCGGTTTCATGGCGGCTTCATCTCGCCGATCACAGCCAGGAAAATACCTCCTCCCCAGTCAGATCAAGGTCACGCCGCGCTGCTAAAGTCAAGCCGTGTAGCTGTCGCCGCTCGTCACAGTGCCGAAATGTCCTGCACCCAGCGGTCAGCGCTCAGGAGGAAGTGAAAAGCCGGCTAGAGCCGGAACTGAACGATCCGCGCCATGGATCAGCTGTACACAGGACGGCGGAAAGTCAGCAGGATGCTGCTGCGCTCTCTCCGGACAGCAGAGAGCTTAGAACAGGGCGGTTTTCGGCGTCACAAATATGGGTATTGACTATTGGCTACCCCTTTTGATGGCTAGACGCTTTGTCCCATAACCCACTACGCGGGCTGCAGTTATCTGTTCAAGCTGTGCGGTACAGCATAACTTCAGGCGTTTACCTTTAATGCCATCTATGGGCAGGAATGAAAGTAAACATCATTGGTGTCCCTTGGGTCGATAGGATAGGATCCCGGGCTCAAAACTCGTTAGAGCTGGGTTCGAGCTACGCTAGATTAAAGGTATCTGTGGCGGCTTAATAGGTTAGGCAATCCCGATAGTCTCGTCCGCGCCGTGCTTTGACTGACCAAGCACCGGATCCCACTGGAGCCCAGAAGCTAATCGCAACTCACACTCTGTTCTGAGGGATAGTGGAGGACTGGATAGACGTTTCAGAGGCCCCGCCGAGGGGTCTGAAGCCCCAAGTAAACCATACCCTCCCCCATCCCCGAGCCTGCCCCCAGGCCCGCCGCTTTCGTGACGAGTGCGCCAGAGTAGTCTCACGGCGGCGGCCGTCGGCGCAGGAGGGACAATTACGGCGCGGACAACTAGTCAGTGCCGGGTGCCCGGCGGCAGGTCTGCGTGGGAGACGGGAGAGCTCACACGGCACAGCACGACCCGGCCTAAATGGAACGGGACGGGACGGGACCGGGGACGGGACCGGGGACGGGATCGAGGACGGGGACGGGACGGGGAACGGGACGGGGAACGGGACGGGGAACGGGACGGGGAACGGGACGCGGAACGGGACGGGGAACGGGACGGGGAACGGGACGGGGAACGGGGACTAGACGTGACGTGACATGGGACGAAATACGTTGAAGGGAATCTGAATTCGTATCGTCTTTAATTTCACATTACGTCAATAGTAAATACAAGGTTGAGTAAGTGACAACGCAGTACTTCCATCAATGTTTCATTCAACTAGGATGCCTCAATTGCAGCACGGATCAAAGGAAATGTTCTCAAATGAATACCTTACGGTAAGGAATTTCAGTTTGCCGACACAGCTAATTGTTAGGCCTGCATTCTACCGTGGCCCCGTTTCATGACACGACCAACGGTAGACAGAAGACACGATTAATAATTACTTATCTGGAACGGACACGTGCAGTAAACCCATTGAGTAACAACGGCTGAGCTAATATGTCGTCACCTGAAATAGCATTTACGGTAAATGATTGATGTGCACTTAGCAGTAACGATAACTGATAAGTAACCTCTCTCCAACTGTATATCAATGCCACTCTCATGTAAGGTACACGCGAGCAATGCTATTATAAATTGTGTGTGCCTGAGGCTCTAAAATATGTGAGAAGTCAGCATTAGGATCACACTTTTTTGACATCTATCCCACGACAAATGTTTGCTGTCCATAGCCGCTCTGGATCACCTCGGCAATAGACCGCTCCAATGACAATCAAAGGCTCTAATTGGTGTTCCAAAGTGAGAGGTGCGCTATTTTCGCGCATCTGACGTCTTCAAGGTGAGCGTATTTATAGTTCTCGCTTGCCGTCTGCTGTGGCCAGCTGTCTAATCGAACGTTGTCCTGGTATGACAAAGGTGGGAAAAGGCTGTCGAGGCGCTGCTGAACCGTACTGTCATGTTTACGTGGCCTATCAGTGGATAGCGCGTGTGAGACAAACACTGGCGATGGCTGTGGCGCCCCCGGCATGAGAGCATATGCCACGATACAGAGTAGTTATGTCAGTATAATGAGCTGCTGCAGTGTAAACGATGTGCGAATTGTCTGGAAACGGGAAAGAAATGAGGACGGAATTTCACATGTCTTCACGGTCAATAAGCATCAAGTTGGTTCTACTTATTAATGAACAGGAAAAACTAACACCGTAAAGTTATTTTCGCCAGGCTCTGATGAGTTCAAATTATGTCATTGGTACGGGCAACAGTCCATTCGCTATAGTGGCCAGTGTCTGATTGATTGGCAATTTATTATGACACAATCACAAGACTGAAGATATTGTGTCGATTAGTGTGTTGTTTGGATCGTGCGGGGTAGGTACCTTCAAAAAATGACGGATATTTTCGATAATTTTGTGTTAATTTAGTCTGTTCATTTCCCCTTTTAAGCCAGGACACCTCAACTTAAACGGAAAAGGCTTCAGAAAGATCGGGTTAAACGGATGATGCAAAGTACGATCGGAACTGCTCATGAATGAACGTCATTAAAAACGCTCCAGTTAGGTAACACCAAACCAAAACATTACGTCAACACACCGCTGAAACAATGGTGCGACCATTACCGCCGCTGGAAATCGGTCGTGTCCATCAGACAGCGACTGGAAATGTTCCCCGCTCCCGCCTGCGGTGGAACCGCTCAGTGAACATGATTAATTGTTTATTGCAGCGTTTGATTATCAGCGGATAGCATCTGGACACCGGGCCGCGCCCGCTGGATTTCGGCAAATCAACCGGCTCGTTTATCACGGCCCGGCCTGGCGCTGAGAACGGCGAGGAAATCGTGCACGCGTGGCTCGATCGTTATCGGTACACCGTGTTCTTTCTGCCAACCGGCCGGCTCTCGGCCCACCTCTAGATCGTATTCTCCTACTGAGAGACAAGGAACGCCCTTTCTTAGCCGGAGTCCACCCATCGCTGGAGTAAACGTGTGCCCCGCCGTCTGTCGCAGTGCAACCGACAGCATCCAGCCGCGTTGGTTATAGGACTGATTCAATCAGAGACATCTAGCGGCAATCCCTGGAAGCAGGACATCCTACAACCAACAGCGAGATTTGTGAGCGGCGGCTATGTTGGCTCGCTCCACCAGGACCGGAGAAGTCTCAATCGGCCTCCGAAATAGGTTCAAGCTCTCCTCTTTATAGGGTGTTAACTACATTTCAAGGTGAGCAATTTCTCCAAATAGAGCCGGCCAGTGGGCCGCCCAATAAAGCCATTACGACTCCATGACACTTTCCGTTTCTCGGGGGGGGGGGGGGGGGCGGTAAAATAGATGACGGCTACCTCAGCTTCAGTCGGAGCGCCATAAGCTATTGTGCGCCGACTGGGGACGGAGCGTGGCCATTATTTACCAATGCTGGGATAGCGCCAGCTCATTATTTACTCCAATAAACGTGTCGCGCTGAACACATAAATAAATTAGAAGGGACCGCGCGAGGACACGGTCCTGACGGTCGGCCGGCAGATCCGGAGATAACCGGTCCCGAACCAGGCTGGTAACGGGTCCCAACGGGTCGTTATAAAGCCGTGACGACATCGTAACGGGGGCGTTATAAGGCCATCACGACAGCGTGACGTTATTGCTATAAGGTGAGCTTACTATGACGACGTTATTGCTATGAAACGCAACAGCTTCGTCAAACTATTGAGACGAGCTTATAACACCCATATTACTATAGCCCATATTACTAGTATAATGTCCAAACACGAACTGGTTATAGCGGAACCACTATAAGGCCGTAGCGTGATCGTAGCGAATTCGTTACACTATTGCGACGAGATTGTAACCAGAGGTTCATTACAGACAAAGTGCTCGTAGCGTTTAGGTACAAGACGGCAACGACAGCGTAACTGAGTCGGTATAAGGCTGAGGCGGTATCAATGTCACGTCGTGTTGGTGGCATTATGAGGTCGTGATGAGGTCGCTGGGTTCGTATGACACGTTGGACGTCAGTAATTTGCATTAATTTGCCGTGCAATGGTCAGACGCGACTCCACAGAGGTGAGATGTATGGATGCTGCCCACGTATCTGCATCACAAACGGAATGAAAGGCGCCGACCGGACCGCCGACACAGTCACACACAGACACACAGACACACAGGCACACAGACACATAGACACACAGACACACACACACAGACATACAGACACACGAACACACACAGACGCACAGACATACAGTCACACAGACCCATTCAGTTGAGTGTGGCATGCAGAGCTGCAGAAATGAGGAGCATATACAGCCCAACGGGCACAGAAGGGATGAGATTTTCCCGCTTCTAATCTCTAGACCCCACGCGGAGCGGCTGACATAGGCGAATGAACGGGGGGAGGGCAAGGGGGCCCATGCCTCCCCCCCACGCTTTTCGGACAAATTTGTTGCTAAAATCTTCAATGTTTCTTCAAAGGCAAAACTGAAGGCGGCAAACGATTTACCAAGGCGAGCGGGGCCTAAATATGCAAAGAAATTAGTCATAGGGGGCTTCCTTCAAGGTGAGATCAAAGTTTAACCGCCCCCTCCCACACTTCTCGTGACGTTCCTACGCTTATTGCGGCAGATATGTGAGGATGGGACAGACGCAGATTCTTCTAGACGAGAAGAGCTCAAAACTGCAAAGAAATTCCGCCTAAAGGTATCTGTCAAGACGAGATCAAAATTTCACTGGCCCCCTCACTTTTTGTGAAGTTCCTACGTCCCTGTTTATTGCTATTGGAAATACATAACGAAACTCGGGTGATATTAGCTATAGTAATGAGGGACGAACATTTTTTTGCGACCCTCCCAATGATATCACAACAATATGACGAATCTGACATTAAAATGTAGTTCATATATTCAGTGTATGCTTCTTTTTGTTTCGAAACAATCCAAAAACGATCCAATATCTCCAGCTGCCGAACGATTCATGAACAATAACACAAGGAAAACAGCGCCGAAACTGCACAACTGCCCCCGGCTCCGGCAGTGCAAAACACGCTCGGCTTAATAAACGCGGCGCCTATGCCATTTATGCGACAGATTGCCGATTGTCCGCACACAAAGCGCTCGTGCGATGATAGCGTACACAATCGATACTTACTATTGCCTGGAGCTCATATGCCGGCGGCGGTATTTGTAGAGGGGAGAGGGGGGTGCGGGGGCGGGGGACGAGTATCAGTACCTACAGCCGCGCCGACCGTCTGCCTGTCAGTCAGTATGTCAATACCGCCGTCCGACTGTCGTGTGCGACGTGACAGCCGCCGTCACGCGTCACCTGATGGGTCACGTGACGCGACGACAGCGCAGCGACGCTTCCGGCGACTGGAAAAGGAGACGGAGCGGGGTGAAGGAGACGGGAGGGGAACAGGAGGGGAGGGGGTGAGGAGCGGTCACGAGACGGATCACGGCCGGCCGGCGAGGGACGGGAGGACGGAGGGGACGGGGGACGGCAGGGGGAGGGAGGGGAGGCACACGCCTGGGAACCGGTCCCGTCAGCTGGTGTTTACCCCCTCCCTCCCTCCCTCCCCTGTCCCCGCGAGGGGAGCCAGGTGCCTTTCGGTCGGCCGGCCGGGCGGCGGGCAGTTTTTGGACGCTGTGCCGAGATTTTCCCACGCTGGGATCGGCGCCGGAGAGAAAGTGGGGTCCTCAAGGCGCGGGGAGGGAGAAGGAGGGAGCCGCGCCGGAGCACCTGTTGGCTGATTGTCCACCGGTAAAAAGTCGGACAGTTTCCGTCGAGGTCCGCGGCCCGCACGGGACAGGGCCCCTGGATCAGCGGGACAATCCAGGGATAACCCTGGATATCGAGACAAACAGCGCAGCCATGTATCGGACATGTGCTCTTGCGGCAGCGGAATCATCAAGAAGTAGAGACGTCTCCCCGAATCAGCACATGACTACAGGGATGGGTACATTGGTCTTCATAGACTAACTTGCAATCAGTGTTATTGCCGATGTTCGCCATGAGCTCAGACGAGCAATGTCTGAGAACTGATAGGCAAAATGAAGACAAAGAAGTCAGAAAATTACTGGGGATTTATAACTACTTTCGGATCTTTGTGTTAAAACCGTGTCGTTTAATATTGTACGTGATAGTGCCTATAAAACTATGTTCCTTTGAGTTTTGCCGTGTTTCTCGGCTCATCAGCCCTTTATATTTTCTCACGATTTTTTACAAACAAGTTTGCGTTCAAAACAAGCTGGTTTTTATCGGATATGCAGCGTGCTTACCAATTCAAAAATATTCAAAGGTCGCCGCTACCGCAGTTTCCTGAATGAAATGAACAACACAAAGCGACTACACCGCACAGTCCAAACCGAGAACAGCGAAACACTGGTTCTGCGGCTTTAAAAAGCCAAAACAAGACAGCGATGGTTTAAACTACCAGTTGGGACAAGAAGGATCGGTGGTAGGGCTACCATTTGTAATTATCGTGTTCGTCCGATGCTGGGCCCTTTAATCAAGCGACCAAAATAGTCAGAGAGGGGGAGGGAGGGAGAATCCCACAAGATGGCAGAATGACTGTGCTGTCTGACTGTACTCTAACGGCAGAGCCGAACAGTTGGTGAGAAAATTTCACACAAAGCTACACCACAAGTCTGAATCATGAAATAATTATGCGATCTGTGAATTTAGGAAAGCGTTCACATGGGTCCGGCCATTTCCCAGATATTAAGATGTAGTGTAGAGTTATTCTATCTGTGACTCAGAAAACGTTCACATGAGTTGTTCCATTACCCAGATGTTACGATTCGGAAACAAACAATGAGCTGTAATTTTATCATTGTCCGACCGCCGTGTACACTGCACAGATACCATCAACGAACGCAAACGATCCTACAGCCTCTATCACCAATCCGCCAGCTGTCCTCTCGGGCACACTGCCCCAGTTACCCAATGGAGCCCAACGACACACGCAACCAGCCGCGAAATAAATCAGCAGATCAACCCTTTGTTTTTATTGTCCAATCAGCTGTTAAAAATAGCTCTCCGGGGCGGCACTTCCGTATTTGGGCGACTTTTGTGCGCCGGCGGGGGCGGGGCGACCACCTGCGGGCTGTGCGGGTTTCCGCCGACCACTGGGGCGCCGTCGGCTCTCCCTGCAGGAAATGGCTATTTTTGCGGACGCGTTTCAGCGGTGGCGGCGAGCTCGGGTTCGATTTTGACGGAACACCTGGACTGTGTGACGAGCGTGCCGCGTGTGGAGTGTACAGATCGGCTCCAATCTCTGCCCGGTGCTGTGATAGCAGCCGGCTGGGCTGCGACAGCGACTCACTCGCTGTAGTCGACTGTCGAGTCACAGCCGCCGACGACCGCTGTGGGCTGCAGGCGGGGGAAGGGGGGCAGGGCAAGGACCGCTGTGGGCTGCAGGCTGGGGAAGCTTCTCGTTCTTACCGGACCAGGGCCGGGGAGCATTTGATGGACACCGTGACGATACAAATCAGCCAATTTGTATTGATATGTAGTAACCTGGAAGAAATAAGTCCAGGGTTAAGCAAAAATGTGACGATAGTCGACAAGACGGACAAGAATTGACAGGTTTGTTACAAAGCCTATGTGGAAAATTGTCGAAATACCAGGGGGCGCCTTTCCAACGACAGCGGTTCATTCTAAATTGGAGCGAGGGATTCTTTTTATTCACCGAATTACCCAGTTTATGATTTAATACCCACTTCAAACACTGCATATCCGTAGGATATAGGTGTATTTTGTTATTTTATCAGTGTGTCTTTTCAATCCAAGGGGTGCTTTGGAAATTGAGAGGATGCAATTTTGTACTCAAGAGAAGCTCGTGCAGCCCAAACCCTCAATTATCCACCTATATGTTGCGAAATGTGCAAAAATAAGAAGCGCGATTCCAAACAACATGCGTAATTCAAAGGTGTCCTTCAATGTATTTATTAACTTAAAAATAAGGTGTGTGTGGTTGTTCAGAGTTAAAGACATTGTTGGAGAACATCAGCGAAGATAGGGAGGAAGAAAGGCACCAGCGACCAGTGGCGTAACCACGAGGCTGGGGTTAATGGGAACCAGTTTTTTTTTAGAATGGGTGCCACTTCTGCTAACGAGTCGCCCCTTCGTCGGTGCTCAGGAAGGTGACAGAGCAGACGAGGCCCGAAAAATCGGAATATTTTATGTTTTGAAGTGTATGGATGAATTTTCAATGTTTTCTAACAATTTTTTTTTATGCAGACTGTGCCAGCTCGCCAAAGAAATCATTGACAATCACTACGATCGGTCTCTAGTAGGTACTTCAAAAGCTACTCAGGACAATACCCAGTGCTTCAAAAGTTCCCGGGGACTGGTCCCCAGCGTGGTGGTTACGCGCCTGCCAGCGACGTTTGTATGCACCTCCGTTTTACACTTAAAACACCAGCTAGTTCGTTAGCTACCCAACTCATATCTCTCCGTTTCCATTGAACCATTTTCGCCCGTCACTATGATGCAGAAAGCTGTGAAACTGAAGAGAAAGTTCTGCTATTGCTAACCCGCAGTTCAATCAAGCTACTTGTTCAGTTCGTGTCGGAAACTAAGATTTTTCCTACCAGCCTCGTTGCTAGAGAAACATCGAAACGATTTTCGCTTACATTTCCATTCGCAGGAGTTATCCCTATTGCAGGCTGGAAGCATCTTAGTAATCAATGTAGCATGCTTATTAACAGAATCAGAAAGCTTGCCACACAATCTCGAACAGCCGGAATGCGTCACGGCTTTTACACTTGGCCCTGGTTTTAGCTGTGATGGACACTGCAGGTAATGGACGTCCTATTTTCGTGTCACGCAGCGCCCCGGAGACGAGGGCGGCGCAGTGAATGGCACTTCGGGGCAGCCTTGAGGGCGGACACGCTTCTAGAGCACCGGATCCGACTAATTGCCTCCCGATTAGCGAGAGGGATGACAGACCTAATTAACGATTACTTTTCCCAAGCGCGCCCTTGGACAGCGCAAGATCATTGCAATTAAAAATTGGTGTGGCATGGCGGGGGTATAATTGTCAGGCCTGTGAGCCTGCCAGTATTAATGGTAAGCAGACGGGGTCGTGACGGGAACTGAACGGGACAGGCCGGAGACTCCCAGGCTCGACTCAGAGCCGTGCGCTGCAGACCCAGTGCAGTCATGACACCATTCAGACTGGGCAACTGCTGGATAAAGGGCGCAGGCGCTGAGTGACGTGGAAGCTGTGATTGCGCACACAGCTTAGCGATCTAGAGAAGGCAAACTGAATTGGTTTGTGAAAGAGATGCTGACATATTTTTGCATAAACGTTTCCTTCAGTAAAATTATTGATGATGTGAACTTAAAAAAAAAAACTTCCTTTTACATCTCAAATATCTAGTCAAGATACTAAGAAACTAAGACTGTTGATAACAGTTTTTCCACAGAAAGCTAAGAGCGTTTAACGCCGACTTCACACTGTTCTCCCTTGCACATGGGACAAGGAGGTTGCTGGATTCCGGCTCACCACCACCACAGCGCCCAACAATGCCGGGGCGCAGCCGTCAGGTAATCTCATCAGTCCGATCCCGTGTTTGCACCGCCGCCCCGCAGGAGACCCGGGGACCGCTCCTCCCGGCTCGAGTCCCCACCCCTCTCCCGCCATCTCACATTGAGCACCCCAGCTCTGTTTTGGCGCGAGCTGTGTTTTGGCGCGAGCCGGTCGGGCGGCGCGCGACAAAAGCTGCGCCGGCGTGCGCCGCGCGAGCGCGGCACGTGGCGCGCAGCGCACGTGCGCAGCCGATCCCCGATGAAAGGTTTTTTAGGTCACCAGGGCGCAGCCGGCGACAACGCTCCATAGAAACCGGGGCGAAAACAGCGCACGTCGCCTGCTGGCGCGGTCCGCGTCCATCCCTCGTAGTTCAATCCGTGTTAGTTGAATCTCTCACAGCACGGATCGCCGCGAAGATCGCCGCACAGATGAACCGGCGCGCCGGTTCATGGACGCCGCCGCCGCAGAGAGACACTCTCCCACGCCAGCGCGGAGCGGCGACCGCGTATTGACATCTGCCGTTCTGCCGCGGATCGCAATCGTTACCTTTCCATCAACACACACCGTATTCTCCGGTCAGCCAAACTGTACCCCATGACGTAATCTTGACCGATCGGAGTCATGGCCGGTCGGAGAGGCGGGCAGCCGGCATCGGTGGCGATGAGGACGCCGCGCGCAGTATGGAAATGGGCGGCGACGCGCGCAGGATACGCCCCCGACAAATGGCGGACAATGGGATGACAGAGGCGAGCTGCGCGTGCCGCTGTCACCTCAGTGACGGAGAGCAGTGGCAGCTGGGACGGAGGGGGCGGTAGGCAGCTGGGACAGTATGGGTTATGGCTCGAGCGTATGCATTTATTGGATTAACGCAGTTGATTATGCTCTTTTTTAGGGGGGG
>JARFNZ010130953.1:0-11258 GCA_031763405.1 Balanus nubilus
TTCCCCCCCCCCCCCCCCCCCCCCCACCAGCAAGTCGAAGGTGGCGAAATACCTCAGCAACTGCCGGGTTAAACGGACGGCAGCTGTACACGGCAGTGGAAAGTGGACAGTGGACAGTGGACAGTGGACTACGCTTTTTGTGCACTGCACCGCGCACCTGCTTAACGCGATGTCTAACCATGTAAGGGGATGGGGACTGGCAGCGTTCAGGCGAGCACTGAACCATTTCTTTTCCAATAGGTGACTAGGATGTGTTTGTGTATGTGTGCGTGTGTGTGCGTGTGTGTTTGTGTGTGTAAGCGTGCATGTATATTTGACTATATTTTTCCTTCCGTGACATTCGTGACATATCCTACTGTTTTACTTCTTTCACTAAGGACATAGAATAACCAAGCGCCACCGTTTTTGGCACAGGTGTTCTGACATTCATTATGCACATTGTATACACTTTTGGCCCAAGGTCATCCAAGGCCAGGTCACCAGGACAGATCAATCACGTGACCTAACCTCAAAAGAGTTTGCGGTCGTACCATAGCCACAGTTTTCTGCCGAGCAGTTTCAAACTTTTAGGGTTTCATAAGGATGTCATTACCTAAAATCAATTTATCACGTTTTTTTATCGGTTACCTAAGGTCAGGTCAATTACAATCTCCCATTGCGTGTCAATTGGGGGGGAGCATTTTTGTCCGATGACCACCTCGCAAGGTTATTTGAGGTCATATGTGGTAACTAGCCGTTTTGTTTGGCAATATTGTTTGATTAAGTGAAGAAAGAGAAAGACATGAAAATGGAACCAATTTGTTCGTGTCGTCAAAAATGCATCGACTCATTCGCAGCATGACCCAACATGACCTACTTGGGCCCCACGTGACCTTGACCTGAGGTCAAATTATTGATTGAACTGCAAATCACGTATGCGTTTGAACGCGCTTTGCGAAGAAAAAAAATCGATGGTGACAAAGTTACTGCTCTACCTTTATTAGCTAAAATGTTAATTGCGAAAAGCCATTTTCGTGGAAAACGTGCATTTTGACCTTTGGCGACCTCTGGAGCCTAAATTATTGGCCTGAGCTCAAATCTGAAGGCAAATCGTTATTGACCCGTTCCAAGAGCTTTCCATTGTATCTGTCGGTTCCTTCCTAGATAATGGCACATGGCGACCGAGATATTGGCAGAATTCCTTTTTTTATTTTAACCTTTGATGACCTCTGGTTACCTCACTTTGGTCCTGAGGGAAAAATATTACTTCGTAGTTCCGAAATGATCTTTGATGAGGTCTCGAACGTTTTTTTCTCGTTTCGTTCGTTTCATTTCGTTTCGTTAAGTGCCATAGGAGCCGAGCTAGAAGGGGATGTTCTAACACCCCGGCACGGCGAAGGTGGCGCCGAGCAGCGGCTTGGCGCCGGTTATATCACTTGGTTTCAACAGTTTATAACTTACAAGCACTTATAACAAGAAAAAAAACACCATGCAGTGTTACTTAACATGCTTGAAGTGTACACAAAGGTGCCTTAACCACCATTCACTATTTGTTGGATGCTGATCGATCCATTTGGACTGCCTCTTCATTGCGTGCTCGTCAGTCTCCTTGGCGTGACCTTGCCCTTCTCCGGTGACCTCCATACGCCCGGAGCCGGCTGTGGCAAGCGGCCCGTGTGCCGCTTCACCCCACACTGCGATGGCCTGGTGCGAGTTGCTTAGAGACGACCCATACACCCAGATACACACACCCTGGGCCGGGCCGCCCCGGGCACTGCTGCGTTCGTCACTGGTTAGTATCGACCCGACCAGGAGGAAAGGTGGATGGTGGTGGTGGGGCGACCCCGGGCGCTGACAGTCCCGCCGGCTACCCCAGAAACAGGTGAGGGTTTTTTTGTTTAGCAATGGCGTCTGATCACTCTGTCATCTGTCATTTTAGCATACCTGTTTGGGCTTATGTTATAGCTGAAAATGACGTTCAAAGTGTCTATCGCTTCGAAATGAAGCGTGAATACAATTTCTCATGGATAAGGTGTAGCTGCTTTATTTTGTAAGGCTACAATAGAAGGTTATGCCTAATGTACTATTTGATGTCTTAAGATAATTTCAATAATAGCCAAATGTGACCTAAACCACATATCAGAAGTACACCAATAAACTCTTCTAAGCTCGGAATCGTTAAAACGCGACGCTTCTTTAGGTGCAACTGGTTTGCTGTTATGACATAGAGATGCATCCTATGAGATTAAGAAAAAAAAGTCATTTAATCGCCGGAGAACATATTTGCTTGGAAATGCAACGCTTCCCTGAGCGGTACCACATATTTACACACACAGTTACCTACTAACCTACATTACCTAGCACACACACACAGTTACCTTGCAACTCTGGCGAAAGCATTGTTGCAATAGTTTCTTATCTGCAGGGCTTGTCGGGCTTATATTTCAGCTCAATGCGCTGGAGTGTGTGTTGTGTGTATGTGTTATGTGCGTGTGTTCTACATTCGTCTAAAAGGTTTGTGGCAGTAAAGTTTGTTGTCTTTTGTGTGATGTGTGTCGCGCTTAACCACGTGTATCGGCCTTTGAACATAGCGCTGGTCTTTGTGTCATCAGCACACAACACTTTGTGCACACTGATCGTGTCTATTTATCATTCTATTAAAATCCTCTCAATTCCTTTTAACTGTTAAAAATTTAGCTTAACAAGGATAAACAAATATAGATAAAAACCTTCTTTAAGTAGGTACACGTTATGTCTACGTCTCATATTTTAACCCGCGCTCCGCTGGGCCTCCTGATTTTCCTCGCCCTGCTGGGGGGTGTTTGACCCCCCCCCCCCCACCTCTAACTCGGTACCTGGGCCACGTAGCGAATAGCGGTAAAAGGCATTCGAAAGCTCGTCAAAAATAATTTCGAAACTACTTGATCATTTTTTCGTTTAGGTCAATATTGAAGCCACCAGAGGTCATCGAAAGTCAAAATTTCTAAAATATTGACTTTTTGGGACTTTCCGCCATTAGCTCGGGAACTATAATAGCTAAAAAAAACAATAAAAGCAGTAGAAAGCTCTTGTAACGTTCTTTCGTCGTTATTTCATCAAAATTGACCTCAGGTCAATAGTTTAGGCTATAGAGGTCATGAAAGGTCAAAATGGTTGTTTTCTTGGAAAAAGTCGTTCACGAATAACTTCTTATATATTAAAGATAGAACATTTATTTTGACACCATCGTGTTACTTTCGTCAAGGTGCATCGAAACATATACATGATGACCTCGAAAGGTCAAGTTTAAAATTTGACCTCAGGTCAAGGTCACCTGATGACCCAAGTAGGTCACGTTGGGTCATGTTGCATGTGAGTCGATGCATCTGGAGGAGACAAACACATTGGCGCCATTTTCACGCTTCTATCTCATCTGTATCAAAAGTTATTTGTAAAGAAGTGTTGGTAACCTCGGATGACCTCAGATGACCTTTCTACTGGTCACGTATACAAATTTGCACCTGGATAATCAAGAATGACTGAAGGAGACATAATTATGAAGGAGTGGGACTGATCTGATGTGTTTCCACTGGAAACGAGTAATTTTAATTTTTCCCTTTTGATTTATAATGGGGAAGTCACGAAATTGACCTGACCTCAGGTCACCGATATAAAAATCCGAGATATGCGTTTTGTGGGGCATGCCACTCTTGTAAAATGCTATAAGTTTGAAACTTTTTGGCTCAAGCGGTGTGGCTGTGGCATGAGCGCAAACTTTTTTGGAGGTGGTCGGAACGCAAACACTTGACCTGACCTGGTGACCTGACCTTTGATGACCCTTGGCTACAATTTTGACATAAGGTGCGAAAAAGGAGTAGGATAAGGTAGACTAAAAACGACGGCGCTAAGCGCCACCGTTTTTTAGTTATCTTCGAAAAACCGGAGGGGGGGTGTTCAAACACCCCACCCTAGCAGGGCGCGGGTTAAGAACTTCAGCATTAAGTGTTCAGTCAAACTAGCCAGTTTCTGGCAAGAATATAGCCAGAATGTGGGAAGAATTGAGGCTATGAATGAAGACTGGAAGCAGAATATGAAAGTGTAGACATCGCCATCAAGAAGCCTTTTCCTCCTCCCGACAACCGATCACGCCCACGTTGATCCGGGCCTGGTGGTCCCAAAGGTCCAACAGGACCGAAGGGGCCATATCCTAGCCAAAGCAAACCAAACATCACCGTTGTTGAGGCTTACTTATTTGCTTTGAGGTGTACGGATTCCTGGAACTCTAGATGTTGTGACTTGCGCTACATGCATTAACCATCTGTGTGCGATGTGCAGCCACTACTAATCCTCCCCCTTGTGTCTTCTTGATAAATTATGTAGTCCTTCTAGCATGGTCTTGCCTAATGGATCTAAGCAAAACCTCTTGATTTGGATTGAACTTTGCTGCTATTCTTGTCACACTAATGAACAGAGTGATTTTTTGTTTCTAAAAAGGTTTTGTGCTCCTGGCGGACAGAAAACGATCAAAATGCGTGCAAAATTCGCATGCATGTGACAAATTAATCTGGGAGTTTTTGCTTTCTGTAATCCATCGTTCCGTTTTAGCGACAGTTTAGTCAAAATTATGAACTTGCTTGTGTAGGACAAAACTGCTGCGCCCTATTGTAGGGGGGGGGGGCTAACACCCTCCCTTTTGCACACTTTCTCCTATTTGAACCGGGTTTTGATTTAAAAACAAACGAGTTACTTGTGACGAGGAAGCCGTTGATACCCGATTGTATGGTCCTGGGTTATTTGGTGACTTCTGAGGTCACAGTTCGTTGAAAGGGTTCGGAGGGGTTAAACTGAGGGAGATACACCAACCGAAAACTGAGCTCACGCTGAGTCCAGCGCTGTAACTTTTTCAGAAATCCATTGACGGCCTTTCTTTAAATCGACATTTTATGGAAAATCGCATTCTTTTCATTTGACCACGGCTATCGCGTAAATTCGCGAAAATAATAGTATATAATAGAAGTAAAATAAAATAAAAATAACAGAAACATGCGTTGTCCTACGAAGGGAATATTTTCATCTCTTATGACTTAGCACTGATTGCATCTTCCCATGACCTTTGCAGCACGGACCTCCTATAAATCATATTTAAAAATTAAATTATACATCTTTGAGGAGTCAGAAAATATTAGAAACATAATCTGCGTTTAAGGCATGGATATCGCCCCTTTATTTTTAAAAGCACACTGTCAAAAGTGTACTCTGCAAAGAATCCATGCAAAGAATCCATGCAATGCATAACATCAGGTCGTTTGTTTTGTTTATTTATTTGTTTATTTAATTAAATCGCCAACGGAGCTACACTCCACTTACAGGCGAAGTCGAAGAGATAAAAAACATGAAAAACATTACACAAACACGTATATCACAGTCTAAGTTGTTCTAAAAGTAAACGATAAATGACATGATGATAAATTATCGAGTAAGACTAAAACAATCACTATAGGGTTAAGACGTACCTGGTCACATGAGCTCTAAAAGTGTCTAAACTGTCGTAAAACACAAATGTCTGCATCCGAATGACTAACCAACAAGGCGTTCATGGGTTTTTGCGATCCTGCAGAACATACTGGACTCGGTTGTCCTTACACGAGCTCGAGGTACGGAGAACAGGGTAAGGGTGCGCAGGGCTGGTAAAAACGGTTTCGGTGTCGCCCGACCAAATCTGGTCGTGACAAAGTGGCCCCGTGACCCGAGCAATGAAAACAAATATACTGATGCTTATTGTCTAAAGGGTGAAAAAATACAATAAAATACAGTTCGAAATTTTTCGAGTTTTTACCTGCAAAATCACAGGTAATGAAATGTTCAAATTTTGTATCCCTCGAAACATTTTTAATCCTTGATCCTATATCGCGAGCGCGACTACCATCATATCCCAACATGTAAGTGAATATATCACCAATATATAAATATACAATTCGTACAATAATGGAGTGAACCTAACAGAAAACAAAAAAGTGACATCCCAACTTGTGAAATACGACCACACCTGTACCTCTATACCTGTACCGCCTTGCTTTACCGAACAATGCTTGTTTCCAGAGCGCAATATATGTAACGCGAACGTGTTTTATTGTCTCAAATTTGAAGGCATCAGGAATCCTATAAAACACCTTTATTGGAAAGGAAAATATGATCGCAAATAATGATTATAACACTGATTTTACCGAATACTTATACAAATTTATCTTAAAATTAATACAAAAATTAATTTTGAACAAACATTTAATGAAATATCTGAAGAAAACTGTTATCCCGCTACAGGATGAAATCGAGATAAATTTGGGATGAAAAATGCCAGGCTAATGATGAAATTTGCCAGCCTGTGATGAAATTTCCAGGTAAACGCGGGGATCTCTCACGGACAAAAGATTCTTGCAATCCAGTTGTTGTATGGATTGCCATGTAGTTTGGTTCTTTCTTCAGCTTTTGTGTGATTATTTTCATATAGCGTTCTTTATTTATTAAATGATAGTTGTTTTCCCGCAAGGTGTTGAGGATTAAAAATACCTCTAATTGAGGGAAAAAATACATGTCCATCGTAGCGAATCTGAGTCATATTTGTGTAAAATAAACATTATTTATGACAATATAATCCTTGTGCTTTCTTACTACATGATCAAAATATTTTGGAATGCTCTTATTATTCAAATACATCCTTTTAAATATTCGGAAAAATTCATCATTTGACCGGTGTCCAGGCTCCAACATGGACGTCTATTATTTAATTTGTTAACTAGAGATATATCGATAGCTTATTGGACATACGTAGCAGCTCTATCTAAGCTGCCTGGTATGATTTTTTCCCAATTTGATGCATTAGAGGCCGATAAATAGCTCGACGAAGTTAACATCTCCGATGGGACTAAACTCCGAATGGTGTTTAAGGAATACAATGTTTTAGTAGCTTTAACCTTTGTATTGACGGCGCTTAAGCGACAAATGCGACGTGCATAGCAGGATATTTAGGTAGGGACGACTGAGCTTGCCATTCTTCGGTCGCATTTTGTGCTTTCCAGTCTGTCTAAACTTCGGTGGGTATATTTTTATCAAGATTTTACTCTTAAGAATATGCATTGAAAAGAAAAGAGTCTAGGGGCTGTGCATCACTTGTGTGTGTAAAATCAGTTTGGGTTAGGATAGGTTGGTAGGTCGCAGTGTAATTTTTTTCTCGAGTTTTTCCTGGAAAATCTCGGGTAACGACAGGGTCCAACTTTTCATCCCTGGCTGCTATTTTTCATCAGTGACTAAAATGTGGCCTCTATCTTACCTCACAGGCTAAGTCAACTTTCGTTTTTTCTTTGTTGTAAATAAATCTCAACATACTTTTAACATTGATCATTGACTGCCAAAAATCAAGCTTAATGCTTCATCATTGACTGCTAAAAATCAGGTTAATTTTGCATCATCGACTGCAAAAATCGGGGCAATTTTTCATCGGCACAGTTAACCGTAATGGAAAAATTTCATACTGGGATCACATCTTTATGCTCCCAGGGGTAAGAAAAATCGCGACATATTTGTTTCTCAATTTCAGATCTAAAATCAAAATGCGATGACGAAGCAGCACAGTCAAATGCCACAATATCGTTGTGATCAAGCACTTCAAAATTTAGAGTTTGTGAATGAGACGAAGTCGAGGTCACAAGCTGAGAAATTTGAAACGCGAGAACACAATATAGTAAAGTGTATGACTGGCAACTTGCCCAAATGAAACAAACAATTCTCAATATCCATTGTCATGTGACCTACTGAGTCCAGGGGTGTAGTTTCGTATTCAGTTGGGTGGGCTTGGCCCCCCCCCCCCCAAACTTTGGCAAGAAAGTGGATTAAATCCGGGGAGAAATTTGTATCGTTCAGGATTTTGATGGTATCTTGAGCGATTTTCCCCAACCTCAGCCCCTTAACTTGTCTGGAGAGGCTACACCCCTGCTACTGACTACAAACTGCAGAGTTTGTAGTCAGCAGTCACAAACATATCTGTTACACTCCGTTTTCTGAGTTGGAAGTCGATGGTAAGAACCGTTTTGAAAATATCGCGGGGTTGACGTGGGAAATTACTTGAAAACCGGCTTCGCGCCAGAGCAGCGCATATTGGAAAAATAAGATTTATGTAAAAAAAAATACGTTCATATGCGTAGATGTTATTATGTGACGGGTTAGCATACCATTAAAACTTTTGGGTAATCAACGTATCTAATGTTCAAGACCAATTTACCCGCCGACATGCCCAGGGAAAAGCCCTGTTGCGGCTCTTCGAAATATATTTTTTTTATCAATGCTACACCAGAGCCTTTGTTAGACGGTTAAGTAATTCCAGTTTCCTTAGCACCAAGCCCGTGCTGTTTTCGAAACAGTTCTTACAGCCGACTTCCAACTAAAAAAAACGGAGCATAGTGGACTTTTCGTTATGACATGTGCTATACTGGCGAACGATCTCCAGTCAAACACTGGTCATATATCGATAATGTCATCCCCAGTGTCAAGATACGAGAGGATCAGGGGGATTGAGCAACTGCTGACTTCACATGTTACACACATGCTACTGATGCTCACACATGGGAGATCTACTGAACCTTCCCATGTGTGAGTTTCCTTGCTTACCTTGGCATCAACGTAAGCCCTGCAGATGGGGTACTCCCACATGTATCCCCAACCGCCGTGCAGCTGCACGCCCTCGTACGTGACGCGGTTCTGCAGATCGGTGATCCAGTACTTGCACATGGAGGCCATGGCGCCGTCCAGCTTGCCCTCGCTGTGCAGCTCGATGCACTGGTCAGTGAAGGCGCGGTTCACGGCCAGCTCAGTCTTCATCGCCGCCAGACGGTGCTGTATCGTCTATTGGAGAAAGGAAGCGACGCACTGTGATTGAACTTGGCCGAAAATGAGGACATAATTATATTTTCTGTCTATTTTATATCAAAACTTGTTCATTGCCAATGGATTCCAAAAAGTTCAGCGCATCTGAAAAACCCGGTTAAACATTGTTATCCTTATCCATATTCGTGTAGCAGCGCCACGAACAGACGTGTTACGGTGTGGTCGCCGCCGCACGTCTGAAGCAACGTTTGGAGGCTTAAATTCGAAGCCGTCCAAGGGGCTCATTTTTCGCTATTTTCGGGAAAAAAAGGGTATCAATGGGAAGCTCGTTACCTTGGCAATGGACTTGCTGTGTTCATTTATCCATAAATGTGATAATAAACATGTGATTAACAAAGGAAGAAGACACTACTTTATTCTACGTTTCTGGTGGTGTCCCCCTTTTCCAATAGACCTACAGAAAATCGCCCAGGGTTGCCCACCTCGCGACTGTTACCAAAATGTTTCTAGACATGTCCTTTAAGTGTCCTGAAAGTTTCAGCTGCCGAAAGATGCCCAGAGGCCGACAGCGCAGTGCTGAATAGGCCCATGTCGTGCTGTCCGCCGGGCTGCGGGTGGCCGCCGCCACGCTCTGCCGCCCGCCTGGGGAGGGGGAGAGGAAGTGTGCCGGCGACGCAGCTGTATGTGGTTGAGTTCATGGTGGCGGTGGGGTCAGAACGAACCTCACACGATGGGAATACGGCTAGGAGAGCCTTCCGTTATCCTAAAACGTTCAGGGAAGCTACCGAAGTCGATGAGGAAATCATCAGGCGGCCGCAGTGCTCCTCAACGCCCTTCAGTCGCTGGAGCGCGTGGCTGCTGGACAGTTCGTCGAGTACGCCATGGAAACGACTGAGATGATGGTTCAGCGTTATTCGCGGTTTTCCATGCCAGTCAGCGTCCACAAACTTATGGTCCATGTCGCTGCAGTCATCGAGACTCCCCTGCTCCCCATCAGCATGTATTCGGAGAAGCCGGAGAAGCCGGGCGTTCCAGGAGAGCCGGGACAAACGTAACCGGGAATATCGGCTAAGACATGCGCGAAAAAACGTCTCGGGTGAACACGATGACGGACCAATGCCATCACCTTCTCATCACGAGTGACCCCGTGATAACAGAAAAGTGCAAGGCGATGCAGAAGCCGCTGCGAGAGAGAAGAACAGCTCATACGCACACGATTGACATCAGTCATCTACTCGTGCCAACTGAAGCTGAAGACGTGATACTGAGCGATGATGAGGAGGAACTCGATGGAAGTGATGAGGACTTGAGCGATGGTGGTGATCATGATGTGAGCGACTCTCTAGAGGACTCTGAGGAGTCTGGTGAGGATGTAGACGTGGAGCTACCTGGCTATTACGTTACCAGCGTTTAGTAGTGTTGGAAAAGGTATGCGGATGCCGGACATTTACTAGTATGTTTGTTCGAAAATGTTATGTGATACGGTAGTGTGGTAATGGTCACATGTACTCAAGTGGAGGTCGGTGATTGTACACTGGAGGCATAGTGTATATATGGCATGTGTATATCTGTAATGTACGCATAGTTACATAAAGCACGAGTTAAGAAGTGGCGAAAACAGCGCTATTCCTTTGAGGAGCCAAGTTGAATGATACTTCATTCGTGTACATTACACAATGCTTATCAAATGGTCATGAATATTTTCCCCAAATAAAACCAGAAGCATGCATATTTCGAAATGTTTTGATGTTTGATGATATTTGCTGACTTAAAAATCCATCAGAACATGCGTAGAACACAAGATTACAACTTATCTATGGAACTCACCGAATTATATTTATATGCATCACACAGTGGATTATGATATGTTCAAAAATCAAAATTATGTAGTATGAAATTCCGATGCATATTAGCACACAACAGCAGCACTGTCAGCAATGAACGAAAACGTTCAATGGCCACATCTCCAGTCGGTATCACGTACCTGAAGGTTGCTGAGCGTCTTCCCAAAAGCCTTCCTGTTGAGCAGATAGTCACGCGTCTCCTCGAAGACCCATTCGCTGGCGGCCATTGAGCTGATGCCGAGCAGCAGCCGCTCCTGTGGCAGCTCCTGCATCAGCTGGTAGAAACCACCGTTCTCCTTTCCCAGCAGCGCCGACTTGGGCAGCCGCACGTCCTCGAAGAACAGCTCGGACGTGTCCTGCGCCTTCATGCCCATCTTCTGCAGCTTCTGGCCCTTGCGGAAGCCGGGTGTACCCTCCTCGACGAGGAAAAGGCTGATGCCGTGCGCAGGCGACTTGGACGTGGGGTTCGTGATGGCCACCACGATCACCACGTCGCACATGAAGCCGTTGGTGATGAACACCTTGCTGCCGTTCAGGATGTAGTCGTCGCCGTCCTTTACCGCCGTCGTGCGAATCCCC
>JARFNZ010130964.1:0-11258 GCA_031763405.1 Balanus nubilus
GGTGGGGGGGGGGGAGGGTGTTTGAACACGCCCCTCGATCTCGGCTGCCATGCGCCGTAGAGAAAAAGGAAAAGCGTTCGGAAGCTCATCGAAAATCATTTCGAAATCATTTCGGCATTTTTTGGCACATGCTAATATTGAGGTCACTAGAGGTAATCGAAGGTCAAATTTTCTAAAATTAGGCCCATTTTCAGGTATTTCCGCCATTATCTCGGGAAATATGCTAGCTAGAAAGAAATCGAAAAAGTAATCAAAAGCTCCTGATGTCTTCCAGTCATATTCTTTAACCCGCGCACTTCCGTTGGCTCCCGCCAAACACCATCTGCCGGTTTCTGAGAGAAGTATCCTTCGTACTCTGAGGGAATGCCTGCTATGTCGAAGACACACTGTTTGTCGATGTGTCAGCACGCGGTTTCGATGGTTCACATTTAATTTATCCAGATGAACGTTGCTAAAGGACTCAAAGTGTCCGTCAATATTATTTAAGTTTGCGTGACCCGTCACTACATCAAGAAAACCCCTGCAAAACCAATCTGTTCGCGGGATGAAGATGGCGCCGAACAAGGTGGCCGAAATCAATCTGGCTATATTAATCCCAAAAATGCATCAGTTTCGGGGAAACTGGCTCTGGGACTGGCTTGGAACAGTTACTTGGCACCTGAGGCATCCGTCCATGACCAATAGGTAAGCTAGGTTTTTACGTCTCAAGGTCGCCCAACTTGCACCATCTTTCGAAAATGGCCGATGTGCAAAAAAGCGAGATGCTAAAATTCAGCAGAGAATGCAATAGCTGGACAATGCGGCGATGGCGGTGAGTCCCGTTCACCGACGAGTCGCCAACTGATCTTGGCCAAAATCCAAGCTAACAAAAAGATCACTTCTTCCCTCACAACAGCCGTGACGCTCTTGCAACCATTGCGACGAATTAGCCATTCGTGATTTTTGACCATGGGAAGATTGGCTTCTGCTGGCCCTAAGGACCTCAATTCGTCACTTCGACCGAACTGTTCTCACCGAGTCTTACGCATAGGTGCCTATGAACAAAGTGACAACGAAAAACTTATGGTCGCCAACGCAGAAGGTGTCGCAAACGACGTTCGGACATCTGCTGTTGATGTCTGAGGTGATTTTGCAACAGGGTGGGGCCCAAGCTCACCAAACTGCCAACGCTCAAAGATGTTGTTTGGCTGAGCCCTCGGGGTTCTGGGAGAAGGGGAGACAGTATGACAACGACTTTGACTTGTTGTCCGTCAAAAATATCATCGTCAACGCGAATGGGAGGCTCGACAAAATGGAGTCGGCGACCGCCAACAAGGTGTGACCAGGCGACTGCGAATAAGATGTTGCAGGTTCAGCGACGAGATGCTGAACATGCCGGATCTTTGTGAAGCCTGATCGGATGCTGGAACGTGTGCACAGCTATAAGAGGGTTTCATCGGTGTATAAAGTTAAGCCGGCGTATTTTTCATTACAAAAATAAGCGTTCCTGAAGAAGGGGCAAACAATTTCCGGACACCCTGTATAGTCCTTGTCACGATCTATCTAACGTGGTTTTTAAGATCTTAGGGGGAGCGCGAAAATCCCCCCCCCCCCCGTCGTTGGTGTTCGGCCGCTAAAAATAATAACTCTCCACGAGTTATGGTTTATTAACCATGCAAGAGTTAATAGGGTTAAAACCGCTCGGGGAATGGCTCTACAAAAAGGTCCTCGACTCCTATGAAGCAACCAAAAAGAATTTCATGCACTCTAACCCGCTCCCCGTTGGCACTCGATATTTTCCATGACCTGCTGTAAGGGAGGGGGTGTTTAAACACCATCCCCTCGATCTCAGCTCCTCTAGGACGTAAAGAGAGAATACAAACATGTGATGGCTCATCAAAAATGCTTTCGAAACTATTTGGTAATTTTTGTTCAGGTCAATATTGAGTTCACTAGAGGTCATCAAAGGTCAATTTTCCTGTTTTCCGTCAAGTTTTCCAGCCTGATCCATAAATCCCTTGACATGTCGAGGAACTATGCAAGCTAGGAAGAAACCAATGAAAGCAATTGATAGTTATCGAAACGCTTCAGAAACGTTTTCGTCAGATTTGAGCTCAGGTCAATAGTTGAGGCTCCAGACTCCAGAGGTCACCAAACGTCAAAATGTCTGTTTCCTCGGAAAACGGCTTTCCGCGAATATCTGTTTAGCTATTTAACCCGCGCCCCGCTGGGGGGTAAATTTTACCCCCCCCCCTACCAGGTTTTCGCAATAGCTTTAAAACGATGACAGATAACGACGTGCAACTTTGGGTACCTTATCGGACATCAATTTGACGTCTTCCTAGAAAATTTCGAAAAAATTAGCCGATAACTTTTTGAGAAAATGACGTTGAAGTGACGTCATGTCAGGCGATTTCCGGTCCAAAATCAACAAAAGTTTGATCGCTCATAAAACAAAAATGCAAAAATAAGCCGTGAAAAGATAGGAAATGACATTCTCTTCAAAATGGCTATCTCGGATTTTTAAAATTTTTGCTTTTTGACTCCTACAATTCAAAACATCATACTTTGGGAGGACAAAGGCCACAAAATCCGAAGTATTGAATTTGCCAAAAAAAAACGGAATATATGTAACAAAAGTACTTCTAAGCAACTGCTATACCAAATTTCGAATCAATTTCTTCATTTTTGACTCCCAAATAGGTCCAATATGTGTCCAATCTGATGACGTAATTTTTTTCAAATGCGTTTTTTTACATTTCTATTTTACTTACGTCCTACTTACGTAAAAAACGAATAACACCATTGGAGTCCTTGGACAAAACTGGTCCATAATCACATGTTTCTTATTACAAATTATGAATTTAGAAGTTAAACCTTTTTTTACCTGACCTTGGCCTGGTCTTTACTTTATATGGGAGCAAATGGTAAAATGACCGTCACCATCGATTTCTACGTCAGAAACAACCCATAAAACATGTATCATAAGGCTTTTATGTACTTTTTGCTCATAGTGACCTTTTGTGACCTTACCTTGACCTTGACTTGTGCTTAGTATGCGGTTCATCCTCTAACAGTGCCTTCCTCTAATACTTGTAAGCATTTTGGCTTAGTTTGGGCCCGCTGCTGTTGATAGTCTGGTCTCTGCAGCCAATAAATAGAAAAGGTGATTTTGACCTTTGACCTGACCTTTGACCTTGTTAAGAAAATTTAAAGTCCTTATTACGGTCATTTTTTTAGAGCTTTCACTTGCTGCCTCGAGCGTCCTGCTGTGACACTTGATTCAGGAGATACGAGGGGGTAAAATTTACCCCCCAGCAGGGCGCGTTCGGCTGGAAACCCCAGCGGGTGCAGGTTAAAGCAATGTTGCATAAATATCCAACATAACTTTTGAACATCTGGGCCCGACTGGAAAAATACACGCTTTCATCAACACATCCAGCATAATTTGGCCATTGCGCCAACAAATTTGGCTCACGTTCGCCTCATTTTACCTCATTTGACCTTGAAGATATTGACCCAGGGTCATATAAATAACACAAAAGAGAGTTCACCATGGGTTTTTCCTACCCACCAAATTTTGTTGCCATAGCTCTGATGACTGAGCTCTGAGGAGTCGAGATCTCAGGGGGGGCGAATCGCCCCCGGACATATTTAGCGTAAAAAATTAGCCCCTGACGCAGGTAAGGGTATTTTGTTAAATGTTTGTGCTTCTTAAGTGTAAAAAGGTATTGTGCTTATGGTGTAGCACCCAAAAAAATTAGGCGCAATGGCCATTACACCTAAATTTTGGCGCAATGGCTCCGCAGAGGCGTCCAGCGTAGTGGATGGATTTTTTCCAGTCAGGCATCTGGGTGATTCAAGCATAATGAAAGCCATGATACATCAATTGGTTTGTCATTTATCTTATCACCTTTCTTTATTGCTTCACAATAGCTGTTTGTTTATTGGCAATTTCTCCCTATACCTTCAAAATTAGCCTGGATAAAAAAATTGATGCATCAATTAATTGATCCTTTGGCTCTAGTGCCAGGAACTGAAATCATCAAATATGATTAATGACATCATAATTTATTTGGTTCAGTCAACTGGATGAAGCTCTGGAGACCTCAAGACCTAAATCAGAATACAGAAGAGTATAAAATGTACACCAGCAAACAACAACTTTGTCAAACATGCCTGGGGGGGGGACAGGTTCACTCAATACCCTCTCTGGCACCCTAGGTTTTGCAGTATCACAACCACAATTTTGTGGCGATTGAAATCCTGTGACTCCTGTCAGCCTTGGAGCGGAGACAGTTCTGAGCAAGCCTGGGAACCAAGATAGTTCTGAGTAGGCCTGGGGGCCCAGCCATCAAGGTCGAAACCTCTAACCACGGTTTATAAAATACTTTAATACCTGAAAACGGACCTAATATCACGCCACACGTGTGATCTGAGGAGGCCGAGGCGGGTAATGAAGCTTGCCAGGGAAAAGTGGGCGAAGTAAAGGGGCGGAGCGCGTCTATTTTGTCTCGCCGGTAAAATGTAACAGCTGCGGGATTAATGTCTCGCATGATGTGAAATATTAATTTGCTTACATCCAGCTTTTGTGCTTTTTTGTAATAACACTTCTTCATTTTGTAAATATAAACATACAATTATGTTTTCAATTCAATCTTCACAGAGTGTTGCACCATTATTAAATAATTTGAGGACTCCGATTGAAAGTCAATTTGCATTTCTTACTTTTATTTTTCATTTTCATGCGCACGAGCACAAAGTTGCCAACTGCTGCGACCTCTTCACCTAGCAGCGAAGGTCGGGGAAGACGCACCGGTCCTTCTCCGGATTATTTCACAAAAATATACATTGAATTTGGCTCAGAAGTCTCACTTTGCTTAACAAAATGTTCTCCAGATTCGTTCGCCCGCAGAATGCTGCCTCTCTCAAGGCAGCGACTAGGAGCTTCTCCGTTTCCAGCCAGGTAAGTCAGTTCTGGTTCGGTTGGGCAAACTTGTGCTGTGAGGAGCCGTAGAGACATATGCTTAGAGAAGCCCCTCCCATGTTAAAGCACTTGATTTTTTGGCAGTTTAGTGGAGTTTCTCAAGTTACTTTTCATGGGAGATTTGGTGCTCATGATGAATTTAAGAACATCCTTCTTTACAGGAAGATGAGCTGTCAAATGGTCATCAATCAATAACTTGGTAAAAATGCTGTAAAATCATATACTCTTTATCCTGGGAGATTTGCTAAGGAAAGAAATTTGAATAAAGGAAACATTCACCTTTCAGAAGAGGCCACAGTCAATTAAGCACAACATTTTGATGCTCATTCCTTGCTTAATTTCTTCCACCAAACTGCCACTATTTATTTTAAGTGTAGGGCATCTATATATAGACATATATATATATATACATTATATCTATGCTGATAACAAGTAGGTTGATAATCATGTGTTGCTTCTACACACATTTTGGCATGCATGCAGACCATAAGTGAAGTGCTGATATCAGAATAGCCAGGCCATGAATAAATGAATGAATGAATGAATAAGCATAAGCCTGAACCACAGCCACATTTGTGTAAGGCATGAGGCTGTTTCTATTGAAACAGGATTCTGCAGAAAGTGAACATGTTTATATTTTTGCCTTTTAATGCTACCTGTGACATATGTCAACATGTTGTAGTGCTGTTGACCATTACAGGTACAGGACAGGTGGTGTTTAAAAATGTATTATGGGTTGGAACACTCCTGTAAAAATTGGCAAACATTTTTGGGGATCCTGGATTCAAGGATCCAGGCAGGATTCTAGGCCATTTTCTAAGTATTTCAATATGAAATAATGAAACAGGTACAGAACTTTCCCTTCAAAAGCCATGCATTGCATCATAATTATTGCTGTAGGGTAAGTTGCCAATGCCAAACACATCCTATTGCCAAATGTTTGATGCTATAACATTGTAAAGATAATGGACATGAAACATTGAGAATAGCATGAAATGTTCAGTCATTGGACATGTTTGTCATTAGAGCTGCTTACCCCATTATCTAAATTGCATTCAGAATCAGAGTTTCAATGGTTTGATCATCTGAAATTTATGTATGTCTGTTTTCAGCAGACAGAAAGTATAAGGCATTGAAAGGCTTATATTCAGTCATACATTTTAAACTACCATGAATATTCATAGGGATTGAGGGATACAAATTTGCATCCCCAGGTCGCTTGCATATTGAACAAAGGTGTTACCATCATGCTGCATTCAGCACCATTAACAATTCCATGACATTCATTTTTTCTTATGTGCATTTAGACTTAAAAGTCCACTACAAAAATTCAAATAGACCACTGGACTCACTAGGGGCAACAAGGGGAGGATTTTGTCTCAAGGGATTTTACCCCCTACAATGAGCAGGATTTTCAATGACAAAGTGGGCACTTTGGTGGCTGATCAGCAGATATGATATCTGTATATACTATATAGGTACTCATAATTATGTGTTAACTTTTAGTTTATGAAACCTGAACTTGAGGTTGTCAGTGCTATCAACAGATACCTTGGGTGCTTTATGACACCTTCAGTATAGCCAGAGCTAATTGTAGCTTTGTTTGTGCCCAAATATTCATCATTTCAGTGGCAGCTCTAGGATTTTTTAAGGGGAGCAGCAGTTTTTTTAAGTGAGAGTGCCATTTCATGATAAGAGCACTAAATATTGGAAGGGAAGAACAATTTCCTCAAAAAATAAGAATTATCAATATACATGCATGCAACCATTGCCAGCATGGACGAGGGCACCTCTGGCACAGCAGGGCATCTTTGGGGCGGAGGAGGGCGTCTATAGCTCGGTGGTGGGCAGAGGTGTTTATTCAGGCGGTTAAACCGCGGTTAACCGTGGGTGACCGCGGTTTATTGTGGATACGGGTAGTTACGGTTTCGTTTTCCGCTGAAGGTCACGGTTACGGGCGGTTAACCCGCGTCGTGCTGAAAGGGGGGGGGGGGGCGTTTCGACGCCCCGCTATTACGCAGCTCCTAGGAAACGTAGAGCAAAACGGAAAACGGCGTTCGAAAGCTCGTCATAAATTATTTTGATACTACTTCGGTCATTTTTCCTCTCGGGTCAATGCTGAGGTCAACAGAGATCATCAAAGGTCAAATTTTCCCGTTTTTAGGGAACTTGACCCAGCAATCTGTCAATATCTCGGGAACTATGATAGCTAGGGAGAAACAAAACAATAAAATCCATATTCGATGGCTCTTGAAACGCTCCAATATGTTTTTTTTCAGATTTGAGCTCAGATCAATAGTTGAGACTCTGAGGGCCATCAAAGGTCTGCCTGTTTCCTCTTAAAACCTTTTTTTGCATGTAGCTCAGCTATTGTGCGCATCAAAACATGTAATCATATAGGGAATTATGTGTTAATCATGACCATAAAAGGTCAATGTAAAAATTTGACGGTCAAGGTCAAATGGTGACCCAAGTACGTCACGGTGGGTCATGTTGCATACGAGTCGATGGGTCTTGATGAGACAAACACATTGGTGTCATTTTCGCGTTGCTATCTCATCTACATCAAAAGTTATTGACAAATAACTGTGACCATGGGTGACATCAAATGGCTTTTAAATGGGCCACTTATCAAAATGTGCACCTGGGTCATCAAGAATGGTCTAAGGAGACATGATGCTGAAAGGATGGGACTGATCTGATGGTTTTCCTCTGGAAAGGACGAATTAGAAGTTTTCCCCATTGAGATGGGGAGGTCACGAAATTGATCTGACCTCAGGTCACGGATATAAACAAATCCGGTGAATACATGTTTTAGGGAATTATTTGTTTATCAAATACTGAAAGTTTGAAACTGCTCAGTAAAGAAGTCTGGTTGTGGCACGACTTCAAACTTTCGGAGGTCTGGTCACGTGATCTGACCTGGTGACCTGACCTCTGGTGACCCGGAGTTAACATTTTCACACAGTATGCGCAATGGCGGCTCAAACACGCGTACAAAAAAAAAATGGCAGCGCGCACGCTTTCCGGCACGGCACGGGTTAGCATGGGGTTCTGAACTGAGATAGCAGTTTTGTACAGCATGTCGACAAAAATGGGTTGTGGTACAATAGTTCTTCGCTATGCTGAGTAGTTTCGACACAGGAACTAAATGTTACCGTCAAACTTTTGAGAGGCGTCTCTCGGAGACATTCCATACAACCTCTGACATCGGATTCGTTGGCAGCGGCGCCAACGCCCGAGCATCCCGCCCCGAGCACCCGAGCGGTCGGAGACTGAAGCCGGCCGTTGGAATGTGTAACGGTCTACGTCGTGCTAAACAGAAGCTGGCTGATTTCTGGAAATATATTAATCTACTATCAAAAACGGTGTCATGATAGTAGTTTTCAGTTTAAACTACCCATCACGACCAAGTTTGAAAGAAACATTCAAGGTGGACTATTCCCTTTAGTTTAATTGGATTGGCAAAGGTGTTAATAGTCACACCTATCTGTTTCCTATTTCATATGCTTTTCACAACAACCAAGACCACCTTATGTCCTATTTTTTTTTACTAACCTCTTAATGTAAGATGCGGCTACAGGCGGTTACAAAATCCGTTTAGTGCGGTTGAGGTCGGTAAAGGATGTGAGCCTTACGGTCACAGGCGGCTGTGGATTTCAGTCCTACGGTTTCAGGCGGTTACGGATCCAAGTCCCACGGTTACGGGCGGTTGCGGTTGCCAATTTTTTAACCGTGTTCACCTCTAGTGGTGTAGTACGTTATGGGCGCAAAATGATCCTTGCCGTCGACGCGCCCGTAACCCCCAATAAATAAATAAACAAACAACTCTAGTGGTGGGAGCCTCTGGGTCGTGATGGTGTCACTAGCTCGAAGAGGGTGCCTATGTCACGGATAATGGCTCTAGCGTGAGGATGGCGTCTCTGGCGTGAGGATGGCGTCTCTGGCGTGAGGATGGCGTCTCTGGCGCGAGGATGGCGTCTCTGGCGTTAGGAGGGCGCCTTAGGCACGGAGGGGTGAGGGGGGGGGGGCGACTCCGGCGTGGAGGATGGAGCCTCTCGCCTCTGTGATGCAACACAGCTATTTGTAATTCTTATCTAGCCTGATAATGTTTTTGACAATTTGATGTCGTTTCTGCTGGCTGGGTACTTAATCTCAAAATCTATCCTAAATATCCTCAAAATAAAACAAAATCCATATCAACAAAATATCCTCAAAATCCACTTATAAGTCTGCCACTCACGCAACCGACAGCTATGACTGCTAATTTTACAATTAACACATGAAAATAAAACCCTCTGGCATTGACAAGTAAACTTTTTATGTCATAGCAGATACTCTAAATACCACATAGTCCACCAGCGCTGTGCTGGTGCTCTGATGTACGACTCTGATGATGTTATTCTGAAAGTTTGGAACTGATGATTCAAAAACTGTTGTTGTGGCACGACTTAAAAAACAAATTTGAGGTTGGGTCACGTGACCTGACCTTAGAACGACCTAGTGTCCAACATTTCACACAATGTGCGTTATTTATCCCGAAAACGTGTACAAAAAAGGGCGGCGCTTCGCGGCCATCTCCAGTTTCGAGCCACTTCATTACCGTGAGGAACATGAATACAATGAGGATGATCACTTGATCGCAAGTCAAATCAGGATCAGGTCTGCTGATGTCTGTCTGTCTGTGTTTCAGAGCCAGCGCAAGGTGGCGGTGATGGGCGCCAGCGGCGGTATCGGCCAGCCGCTCTCGCTGCTGATGAAGCAGGCGCCGCAGGTGACCCAGCTCTCCCTGTACGACATCGTGCACACTCCGGGCGTGGCGGCCGACCTGGGTCACATCGAGACGCCGGCCAAGGTCACCGGATACGTCGGACCCGACCAGCTCAAGGTGATGTGGATACCTACCTTTAAAACATTGTCATCCTTCACTACTTATTAAAAGGTTGTGTTAGATTTGTATGAGAATTTGCATGAACACTGAACATATCATTCAACATGAAAGTTGACTCTTTGCCTGCCCACTCTGGCCCCACCCTGAATGGAAGAGCACTACTGCTACATAAATTTAAGATACCCAGGTGATAATTCAGGCTGTCAGGCTGTAATAATTCAGGTAATGATTCAGGAAGATTCAGGCTGTTGCCCTGGTCTAACTCCCCCCGTCCCCCGCTCCAGGCCTCTCTGGAGGGCTGCGAGGTGGTGTTGTTACCCTGGTGTCTAACTCCCCCGTCCCCCGCTCCAGGCCTCCCTGGAGGGCTGCGAGGTGGTGGTCATCCCGGCCGGCGTGCCCCGCAAGCCGGGCATGACCCGCGACGACCTCTTCAACACCAACGCCTCGATCGTGCGCAATCTGTGCGAGGCAGCGGCTGAGGTCTGCCCCAAGGCCTTCATCGCCATCATCTCCAACCCGGTGAGTGAGACTGGCCGCCGCCGCCCGTGTGGTGTGGTGTGCTGTGCACGGCACGGTGTACCGGGCCCTGCTCTTCGACGGCCGCGGGAATAGGCGGACTGATTTGTCAGGTATCCGCTATCATTTGACATGATAGCGTCCGATTTGTGCTTGGTTGGCTTGCCTGTAGTTGTGTATCTCCCTCCTCATAGGCTACCATATCGATGTATGATCGTCACAAAAAAGGGGGCCAGTGAACTTTGATCTCATCTTCAGGGAAAGATACCTTCCCCCTATGGTGACGTTTTTGCTGATTTGGACTCCTTTCGTCTTGGTGAATCTCTGCCGCCTAAAATTGTGCGTTTGAAAAACAAGATTACATATTTTAGCAAACGTTGTTTGACCCGTGACCTCTACCTAATGACCTCAGACCTTGTGTGACCCCTGACCTCTGCCCAGTGATCCCTTGACCTCTGCCCTGTGGGCCCCTGGCCTCTGATCTGACCTGTGCCCAGTGATACCCTGCTTGTTGACCTCTGATATGACCTCTGCCCTGTGTCCTGTGACCCCGAACCAGTGACCCCCTGCCGCAGTCTGGTGGCTTCTGATTTGACCTATGACCCCTGACCTCTGATCTGACCTCCGCCCAGTGACCCCAGCCTGGTGACCTGACCTGACCTGACCGCTGCCCTGTAACCCCTGACCTCAGGTAAACAGCACCGTGCCGATCGCCTCGGAGGTGTACAAGAAGGCCGGCGTGTACGACCCCAAGCGGATCTTCGGCGTCACCACCCTGGACATCGTGCGGGCGAACGCCTTCATCGGAGAAATCCTGGTGAGATGTGGTTGGCGCCTGATAGGGGAGGGGTAGGAGCGCCGGGTGGGGGGGGGGGGGGGGCGTTA
>JARFNZ010130975.1:0-19594 GCA_031763405.1 Balanus nubilus
CCCTGCCGCACCCGCCGGCACCGACTGCCGGCTGTGTATGTCGCGCTGATAGCCGCCGGAAGCGGGCCTGTCGAAAACGGGTGGCGGCGCTCAGCTGAGGCGCTGTCGGATGTTTATGGTACCGGGTGTGGTCGGAACGCCGCTGACGTGTTGTTGCCCTGCCCGCAGGCGCCGGACAGGCCAACTTTGATGCGTATGAGAGCAACCCGTACCAGACGAAGAAACAGCGGCGCGAGGCTGAGGTCAAACAGCTGCTGGAGAAGGTAGGTCACACGGGAGGGAAGGACGTACTCTGGAGAACAAAGACACCGAGATGTGCACTGAGTGGGACACAGGGAATCACACACACTGGAGAGCACACGCCGGGTAGCATACTGTACTCTCAGTCTCTGAGTTCTCACAGGCTGGGGAGCATTGTCGGAATGAGATGATCAGAGCAGCGTGTGCTGTGTTGAGGTCAGCTGTCGCCTGGATGAGAGATAGCGGTCGTTCGGAGCAGAGGTGCCCTCCGGTGCCCTGCGGTGGACGGCGGCCGGAGAGGTCGCGCTATGGAGAGAGGTAGGAATGTGTGGACTCCCCGCGACGTATAACGTGTCGGTCTGCGGGGACGGCGGCCGGCCGCGGGAGATGGTGGAGATGACTGCCCGGGGACGGCGGCCGGCCGCGGGAGATAGTGGAGATGACTGCCCGGAGGAGATGACTGCCCGGGGACGGCGGCCGGCCGCGGGAGATGGTGGAGATGACTGCCCGGGGACGGCGGCCGGCCGCGGGAGATGGTGGAGATGACTGCCCGGAGGCGGTATGTGGCCCACAGGGACAGATGCTGTGCCGCAGGCTAGGAATCTGTCTCCCGGCGCGGTGGCGTGTGTGAGGGCCGCCTCCCCACCAGGACGCCTCGCACTGGGGAGGTGTTGGTGCCCTGGTAGTGCCGGCACTCCGTCCAAAACGAAATGCACTGCTGATGCGGACCAGGTCTTGGTTTCCTTCATTGTAGTAACAATCCTATGGAGTGTACTGTGATTGTGTATTCGACGAGCTGATATCATTCACTATGTTAGTGTTGTAAGATCCAGCGAGTCTTGCAGAGATGACGAAAGCGTTCCGATTGAAACTGCGCTGACATGCAGAGCTCTGCTTTTCGCTGCATGAATAACCTCTCAGAGATGTGTCATTGCTTTCCGTCCCGCGGGTCATCACCGATCGATTTTGCCAGAATAGTAGTCACCTTAGATAAGATCGGCGCAGATTCTCCGGGCTGTTGGTCATAGCTGGGTGTGCGTGGTCCGCGACTAGTACGACCTGCCACCAAAATGTTCGGACAATTACATTTTTCTGTCTGCTCGACCGATTTGTACCATTCGAACTGGTAGCGCGTAGCAGGAAATTGGTTCTTTTCGTGACAATATTATAGGTAAAAGCCACTGATGCTCTCCGGATATGATATCTTCTTCAGAGGAAAGCCGTGATGCAACCGAACAAACACAAGCAAACAATACGATTCAGCACAGGCGGGCCGTAAAATGTGGTGTTTGTCGGGCTTCCTGTGTGTGTCTCAGTACTCAGTAGTGGCCGGGTGGCGCTCCGGTCAGACCAGGTCCCACGCGGCTCAAGACACCAGTCCGGCTCCCGTGTCGCCGCCGACCACCAGGCACGTGTGTGCGCCAATTGTCCGTGTCTGGGACAGCATTTTTAGTGGATTATGTATTACATTAGTCACTCTTAGTCATTGTGATTAGTTATTATTGTGGTTTTGATAACCAGGAAATGCGAATGTGGTGTCCTTGCTTCCGCGTTGCCTTCTGTCTAGTGTTGTTGACTCAGCTGCCTATTTTTCTTCTCCAGGGGACCCTGGTGTAGGGATCAAGTCTGTACTTAGTGGGTGTTTTATATTTGTGGCAGATCGGTTCCGTGTCGTAGCTTATGAGGCGTGTGTGGCCGGACCAATCTGGGTACGCGTCGTGGGGACTGTTTCCTTTTCCTGCCTGTGACTTGCACGGCGTTTTGCTCATACCGTGGTACCGCCCGACACGTACACCGTATCGGCCCGAATCTGGACCGTGAAGAGCACCTTCACCACCCCCGGCTGAGTCGGCGTAAACATCACATGGTGTGAATAGTTAGTGGTCCCCGCGGACTATCGGCAGGCGATGCTGATAGTCGTGCTCCCATGACCCGATGTGCCGTGTATAAACAACACCACAGCAAACCGCTCGCGGGCGTCGCCGCTGTCCGTACTCGGAACGTTAGGAAACAAATCACCTGGGGGGCGGCCGACTTCAAATGGGCCGACTCGGATAACAAACCTGCCAGCTGCACATTTTGTGGACGTCGCTCATTCCTCTTTCTCGTGGGACTTACCTGTTTGCGCAAAACCTGTTGCGCAGCTTAACGAAGGTCGTACAGCCGTGGGGCGAGTGGCACATCTGCCACCATCTGTGTGCTGATGTAGTGTAATAGCTATGGGGTCGGAGGATGATACACCACAAGTGAGGCAAACTGGCCTCACTGGGGCTGCGTAGTTTCCGTGTGGTTAGAATGCATGTGCGATGATCTGCAGAGCGTTGCAACCAGGACAATGACGTGATCGATTTCCGCTGCACACATGCCGGCGTTCGATTCTCAGCACGACCCAATTTTTATCGGGCGCGTCTTTCGTCAGATGTGCGGCATGGCCTGATGACGGTGTTTCGGCCGATTGCCACCAGGTGACTCTGGTGTGTGAACTGAGACCACGTCCTTGTTATTGTCAGTGAATGTCTAAATTACGCTTCAACCACCTGTGGGAAAGGTTACCGAGAGCAGTTGCTATTTTAGCGATCTTTTTCCGAATGAGAGTGTGGGGGTGTGCACCCAAATGTGTCGCACCTGAATCATTGTTATTCTCATGCGGTTGAAAACGTCTTTCGAATTTTTTCTTCTTCAGAAAATGATAATTTTGTATCCCAATTGTATCTCTTGTAATGTGTATAAAGTACTCTGGGATACCAATCCCATTTTCTCGCATTAAGGCCTCACGTTTCCTCCTCACTCGTGCTCCCAAGATTTTACTTGAGGGCTTCAGAAAAAAATGTTTCTTACAACGGTTTCTGTTGAAGTCTGCATTTACTCTCGTTGTCCCTACCAATTTCGATAATCGCTCCTCCTCTGAGTCAATTTGTGTCGCCTCCACATAGCATTTGTGTTGCCTTTCCTTTACAACTCCCTAGCCTCCGTAGCAATTCTAACTACCTGTTCACGGCGAATTCAAGTTCCACGGGTGCCATCCGGCGAGACATCAGTCTGGGTCGGCTGGCGCCGCTCCAGAATCCGACGAAAGCCGTTTTGCCTGGGATGCCGCCGGGATATCAAATAAGCCGCCTCCGATAAGCTGTTTGCAAGAAAACACTTTTGCCGTCGACCGTGTGACTTACCTGCCAATGCAGAACCTGTTGCGCGGGTTAGCGAAGGTGACATGGAGAGGGTTACAGTGAACCTGTTACAGTGATAGCATCGGTTACACTTCCAGCGTATGATGCAATCCGCCGCCCCGGCCGGCGTTTGTTGTGGTGTGCGGAGAAAAGGTTGGCCCGCAGGACAGAAGTATAAATAGGCAGAGGAGTCGAGTCACAGAACAGCCACCGGACGGCGCTGTGTTTTCTTATTGACATTTCCGTGTGTACACGGCGGAAGCTAATATTGAACAGGCGCGATTGTTGAATGTCAAGTAGATTCATTTCATCCAATGGGAATTTTGGACTTTCTTTAACCTTCATTCATGGCAAATCGGAATGCGAGAATATTCATCATACATATATGTATTTCCAGTGTTTCTTGTCCAACGACGTGTCCAGTGTGGTGTGCAGGCTTGCAGCTTCCTTTTTACCTTGACATGTGCCCAGTGTCTCGTCACGGGCTTTTTCTTCAGTATCTGCCTGATGAACTGCTTGCAACCCCGTCTTAGGGCCCAAACGCAGCGCTGACAATGGCATCCCACCGTCGATTGATGATTGAAATGTGGCTGGGATGAGTCCCTCTCCCCACCACAAACACCGATTGTGACTTGTATATCATTGGCATACTATCGGGAAGACCGTGTCCCGAGCAACTCGGGGGAGTACTCGGCCCACGCATGTTCTCGAGTACTTTCTCGATGCCTGTCTCCGAGTATTCGGCCACACGTGTTTCTCCCTGCTGCAGCCGGAGTTCCTGTGACGAGGGTAGAATGACTGTAGTGTCGCGGTCCGCTGATGGCGGGGAGATCTCTTCCCGTCGTCACCGTTGTCATCTTCGCAGAGGTCTCTCCCACGTCCTCTCGTGTCGTATACCACTCCACGGCGGGACCGGAACGGCTGGCCTCGGCTCGATGGTGAACCGTGCGACGAGCGGGCCGGAACTGTCCCACGCTCGTCCGGTGCCAGCCCGGGCCGTGCCACTCCCGGGCGGCTGCGGAAGGCCTCACGCATCGTCATTGAGGCTGCGGAAGATTCGAGCCATGCTGGCTCATTGAGCGATGTCGCGCGGCACAGCAGCGCAGTTTCCTGGTACGGACCCGCACCGCGCCGGCCGCTCCGCCGCTTCCCAGGCGCGCCGGGCCACCGCGCCGCCGAAATCGTAACGCCAAGGTCATGACGCATCGGTGCGACACGTCGGCTGGGTGTGAGCACGATGATTTCAGAGCTCATTAGTCATTAGCGAGACGGGTGGGGCGGCGCCGCGCCCGCCGCCTGGCCCGGTGCCGTCGGCTGTTACCGGGTCAGCTGGTCGGCCGGCAGGGGCCCGGCGGCCGGGCCGACTGGCACGGAGGTCACCACGGCCTGTGGTAGGCGGAGATGGGCTGATACCGTGCTGGTGGGATCTGAGCACCTCTGTCACCGGGACTGTGAAGTGTCATGTTTGTGGTCTAGCTGGACGATCGGTTTGTTGGTCATGATGAAATTGCCCTTGCTTGTCGCCACTGCGGTGTCGTGATGGGCCTGCCGTGACGTTATCTCACGCCACTGGCCTCTGCCTCTGCCTCACCACTGCCCTGTCTCACCGCTGCCCCTGTCTCACTGCTGCCCTGTCTCACTAATGCCCTGTCTCACCGCTGCCCTGTTTCACCACTGCCCTGTCTCACCGCTGCCTCTGTCTCACCACTGCCCTGTCTCACTACTGCCCTGTCTCACCACTGCCCTGTCTCACCGCTGCCTCTGTCTCATCTCTCCCTTTGTCTCACTCCACAGATCCAGCCGGAGCTGATCTCGGTGGAGCCGACCGCCCTGGGACAGGTGGACACGGCCACACTGCAGGAGAAGGTGGCCGCCAAGGAGAAACTGCTGGTGAGTGACGCCCTTCCGACACCCACTGCAGACCGAACACAGAGCACACATGCATGCAATGAAACACGGCACTTGGCTGGAAGTTTTGTATGGAAAGCCTCGTGGTCTGCAGGTCTCATGAGATATTTGAAACCCAAATTACGTTGTTTGATTTCGTAACATGGATAACCATTTTCTCTGCGATGCGAACAACTCTTTTCCATTTTCTTCGCCTACCTCTGGCTGAACTGAGATGTGTTTTGTTGGGGCGCTGGCCTTGATCTGTCTCTCTCGTGGCCTCGGTTTGTGACGAGCCTTCGGACTGGCACGCCGGGCGGCCTCGCCGTGCCGTCCGTCTTGTGTGCGTGTGTGTGCGTGTGTCGTGCGTGTGTGTGCGTGTGTGTGCGTGTGTCGTGCGTGTGTCGTGCGCTGTGACAGACAGTCGACGGCCGGCGGGCTGCCAGGCTGCCAGGCTGCCAGGGGGGCCTCAGGTGGCGCCCGGCCCGGCCAGATGCGATGTGACTGACCCCAGGGATCGCCGTCCCGTCACCTTGAGTGTGGCTGCGTACGTGCTCGCGTGTCTGTGCGTGCGTACATTTGAGCGTGCGCGTGCGTGACAGGCACGGGACCCGCTGCTGCAGACTTCCGCCGGTGCTGACCCGCCTGCCCGTCTGTCCGTTTCTCTGTCTGTGCGTCTGTCGATCACGGTTATAACTGTCTGACAGACACCCCGGTCTGCCGACTGTCTGTATCGCACGTACACCGCTGACGCGATCTCTGTTTGCCGTGCAGTTCGTCAAGACGCCCAAGATCGACTACACGCCGAGGAAGAAAACCAAGGGCCGCAGCAAAGACGGCAAGATGGTGGCGCGCAAGAAGGGCGTCCGAGGGCTCGAGCAGCGGGTACGCGCTGGGTGGCCGCCGGCCAGGGGTGGGGGCGGCCGCTGTTTATGGCCGCTGGACGCCGCTGACGGAGGCGGTGTTTTGCCGGCTTTGTTTGTGCACGTGCAGGACGGGTCTGTGAGAGATCGGCAGCCAGCCGCCGCACAGGCCTGGCTGTTGATCTGGAATGTGGCGCGACAGACCTCTGGCGTCAGCCCATTAATAGTCCATTAACAGAGTGACCCGTTACACAAACGAAACACGCAGCTCATTATGGGTTTATCATAATATTCGTAGCACTACCCAGGGCCACAGTACATACATTTCGTGTTTTATTGTTGTAAAACTGAATTATATGATACAATTTATTTCCTTAGTCACTGCTCCCATGGGATGTGGTGCTGTAACCCGTCTCATGTGATATTATGGTGGAATGACATGTCCCCGGCGTGTTTGTTTTCAGAAATACCTCAAGGAGGCGAAGAAGGCGTCCAGTGCCTTGCTGGAGGCGGAGAAAGGGCCTGCGAAGGCGGCAGCACCGGCCAAAAAGGCTGTTCTCGACAGGTTCAAAAAGAAGCCACTGTAGGTGTAACCACCAAAATAGGAGCAATGTTAAATATCGCCCGAATGCAAATACATTTTCTCCATTGTGTATTTGGCTGTGTCTGTTACGTTACAAACGCGTGAATCGCAGTAATACGTCACGTGATTGGCATGGTCCAAATTTGGAACGTTCCGCTAATGAAGACGATATATATCGGCCGATCAAAGCCTTTGAACGTCCTGTGTCTAGTGTTAAAATACGCGGCGCTTTTTTCTTTAAGCTGCAGCCGTACGAGCGAGCGTCAATCAAGATATCAGGGTGTCGTGCGGTGGAACTGGTATTACAGTCTCCATATACGGCCGCGAGCCGCCGCGGCCGCCGCGCACCAAGCCCTGCCGACCGGACCAATATAGCATTTCAGCCTGCAAACCGCTTCTGTTTACGGCCAGGATCGCACCCAGCGGGAACCGGATACCCGCGGAATGGCGCGGCAGCGGCGCGTGGCGCACTGGGCAGGCCAGGGGCGGCAAACGGCGTCCACAACCCACCTTCACAATGGTCGATACTCTGCCGTGTAGCACAGCCGCCTTCGCCTCTTGGTGCCGGGTCGAATGGAGGGCCCCGGGTTGCAGGGTGCCGAGCTGGCCGCCGGTGGGCGCTATATTTACCTTGGCAGCCGGCAGACCGCCCATCCATTGCTACTACAATCGACCGCGCCGATCGACCGGTCGTTTGCGGGAATCTAACGACCGTTCGCCAGAAGCTTACGATCGGTTCATTATACGGCCGGCCGCTGGTAGCAGTCACGTGCTTACAGGCGCGCGGCATACTATGGGAGGCGATGAATTACACGCCCCAGTGCACGCCGCATTCCAACGTCGGATAGGTATCGGTGTATGTATATGCCGGAGCGGATCTGGGTCCCAGACTCCCAGCTGTTTGCCGTGTGTGGCGCTGCTGAGGGCGACCAGCGGTGCTGTGGTATCACCGCTGATAGAGGCGCCCGGCACGAGCGGCCGGCGGGACGGGTCGGGAGGGGAGGGAGCTGCCCGGCCGCGGGTAGAGTGGAGGACAGCCGCCGGCCGGCCGGCTGGCGAGCCAAGCCAAACAGCCGCTTCCGACCGAGTCAGACGGCCAGGGGCCCGCGCAGGGGTCACGGACGGGCAGGGGCGGCCGGTCAGTCGTGCCCCTGGCCAGTGTGGCGGGGTCGGCCACAGAGACAGGAACCCAGAGCGTTTCGGCTCCCGAGTGGATGTCGACGGCGGAGCTCGGCCTGACAGAGTAAACAATCCCATCCGCTGAATAACACAATGAATGAAAATGAATGAGGCCCCTGCCGCTGATGGGCTGGTAGAGTGGCGTCGGAGTCACGATCGGTGCACATCCAGACGGAATAAACTCCACAGCGTAGAAGCGGCATCACTGCTTTCTGCGTCGGTGGTCGGGAATCAATTCGTGGCGGATCCTCCGAGGCCGTAGCAACCCGAAATGGCCTTGAAACTGAATGGATTTTCCCGGTGGCATATGATCAATGGCGTACTGCCGTGAACCCATGGCATGAACAAGATGGCCACAGACGCCAGAATTACTAGTACTGTTCACTGCTCGCCTTAGCTTATTATCCCTGCCCGTCCGTCAGTGCTGTTATATGTATGGAGGGCGGCGCGTAACTGGGTTATTATCCCTGCCCGTGTGTCAGATTGTCAGTGTTGGATATGTGGAGGACGGCGCGTCTCTGAATGACGGAACACCTGGGCGTGCGGCCAGCGCTGTGGCTGTGTACCCCGCCCACTGGACCGACCGTCGGGTCACGCGGTCGGCGCTCCTGGCGCGGCCGGCGGCGGGCAACAGTGGCAGCCCGGCGGCCGCACCCTGGCCCCTCTCCAGACGACCCCATCGCTCACGTCCGCCGACACGCCAGAACACGGTGATGAAATCAGCGATTGGTTTATTCGGTTACTAACATCTACAAATAGCTCACTTAAAATGGATAACATTACTTTGTTAAAACAGTGTTCCATTGCTCAGTGAGCATACTGCGACGGCGGCGGCGCGACCGGGGAGCCAGCCCGGAAACGCGCCCACAACACAACACAAGAGGACAGCGCTCTGCAACACAGGCTCATGTAACAACTGATGGTAAAACTAAAGATGAATGAATTGGTCCTGCCTGACAAACGTGTTGTGGACGGAATGATGTGAATTTGTCATGAAGACCGCGGCGAACTGATGCTATAACGCTTGAGTGACCCGCTACTCTCTCGCTCGCTCACATGCTCTCTCTGATGCTCACTCGCTCGCTCGCTTTGTAACTGCAGTGAGGGCGGCGTGCGGCGCTCCGATCAGACCGTGAACATGAGCCGCGGCCGGCCGGCCGCCGGGGCGACGCTGGCGCGGCGCGACCGCGGCCGGAACAAGTTACTTTTAAAAGGCGCACGATGCACTTTGTATAAATAAAACCGCCCGCCCGCCACAGGGGACGTCGATTCGACACCGAACAATAAATTACACACCGAGGAGGGAGCCCACCCGAGAGGGAGTTAAAAGGAGGATGAGGACTGGCCGTGCGGCCGAGTCCCGTTAGCACCGGTGGCGCGCGACGGTCGGTCGTAGACGGTGGGTGAGCCGGCACAGGAGGTAGGTGGATGCGCTAGCTGCCCCGGGCCGGCGGTTTGTACTGAGGGCGGGCGCTGGCGGCCCTACCGCACCCTCCGCGAGAGCTGCGCTGCCTTCTGCACCGCCTCCGAGACGGTGTCGAACACGGGCACGCCCTTGCGGCTGGCCAGGTCGGACAGGTACGAGCGGCCGCGGTTGTAGTCCTTGATGGCCGTCGGCGACAGCTGGCGAGAGAGAGAGAGAGGAGGGCTCGGTCAGACACGGCTTGCAGGCGCACGGCACGAACATCGATTCAGCACGATCGCTATCGAACGTTAACCAGATACAGCTCGACTCTCCCGGCGGAGCAGCTTTCCGCCATGACATCAACAGCTGGCGGCCACTCCATAACCGTCCTGGGAGCCGGGCTGGCGTCAGACGCCGCAGCGTGGGACGGTCGTCACGCTACGTCCGCCTCTAAATCACGGCGGCGTCGGCACGCTCCTAACACGGGCCGAGCCGGCCAGCACCGGCCGCCCACGCGCCGCGGAACCCGTCCGCGGCGGCCGGACCGGTCCTGCCGGCCGACCGGCCCCCACCGCCCCACCGCCACACACCGCACCGCCACACCGCCACACACCGCAGAGCCGCTCACCTTTTCGCCCTGGATGACGCAGTTGTCGGGCAGCATCTGGATGCAGAGCACCACGGAGGCGCCGCGACCGATGTAGTGCGCCGCCATGGTCATGTGCGCCGGCGCCCGCGAGGTATCGGTGATGACGAACAGCAGCGTCCGGCACCGCTCGAGCCGCGCCGCCTCGGTGGGGGTGAGCCGCTCGGAACAGGGCAGCGTCGCCGGCCGCTCGAACGTCAGCGCCGACTTCCTGCGAGGAGAGAGGGGGAGAGGCGGGTTAGAGCGGGTCCGACGAGTGAGGACACTCACACGCGCACAGAGATCCTATCGTCAGGGCCATACATGGTGAGACTCGCGGGCAGTGCTGGGTATTCTAAAGCCATCCACTGAATAACGGGTCTCCCAAATCTGCCTAAAAGTAGGCACCGGACATTTGACATATGTAAAGCGTAGCAACAGCACAATCCGTCTAATTTTGGTCTCTAAATCTAAGTCTGGTTACCCTAACCCCCACCCGGCCCCGGCCCCACACCACCATCCGTCCCGAGGCAGTACTCACTTGAGTATGGGGATGGCGACGTTCTCCCTCCAGCTGGTGTTGGTCAGCGTGCCGCCGAGGTAGACGTCCCGCACGTCGGCCGCCGGCGCTGCGCTGTTGCCGTTGCTGAGCTGGCGCGCCAGCCGCTGCGGCAGCACCCACTCGGCGACCCTGGTGAGCGGCGTTAGCAGCTGGTGCATCATCTCGGCCGTCCTGGAGAGCACCGACGGGCTCTGCCGGCCGCCGCGGCCGCCGCGCCGTCCACTTCCCTGCAGCTCAGTCGCCAGCAGGCAGAAGTCCTCGAACGAGAGCCGGCCCTGCGGCGCCGTGCTGGCCGTGAGCTCGGTGACCTCGCGGATCTGCGCCATGAGCGCGCGGCAGTCGTTCGGGCAGATGGTGCGGCCGGTGCAGATCCGTAGCGCGGTGCACACCTCGGCCGGACTCAGACTGCCGAGGCGCTCCGAGTCCTGGTTGGCGAACACCTCGCGTAGTTTGCTGCGGGGAGGAGAGAGCGTGGTTAGAGAGTGCCGTGAAGGTGTCAAGTGACGCTGGTGTTGAGATTCTAAAGTGAAAGCGCATGACACTGAGTTACGAGCGTGCGTGTTATCCTGGCGCGGAACCATCCTGACACGACGAGGTCAAGATCGGCGCCTGACTCCTGCCACACCGAGCCCAATAAAAACAAAGCGTCGGTTGTGGAGACGTAATTTTAAATGTCAAGGCCAGCCAACGGCCAAAGATGACGCAATGTGTTCCTTCCTGATCCCCAATCACGCCGCGTGACTGCCCTGAGGTGACCGTCCCTACTCACTGTAGCTTATCGGCCAGCGTGATGTGGGCGTTGCGGACGGGCACGGCGTTGTCGTCGAGTCGCAGGTCCTGGACCCGGATATCTTTCCTCAGTACCTGCCGATCAGAGAGAAGGTCGCCGCGGTCAGCCGCCAGCCTTGATACCAGCTGAGAGCGGGACATGCGCAGCCGTAGTGCAGCTGATCCTCACACGGTCAGTCGGGTCAACCCGAGAATCAGGGCGACCCCCGGCCCGCCGTGTGATAACACGCACTCTGCCCCAGACCTCCCGTGGCGCCGCTCGGTCGGCCGACCCCTGCACCCACTATCGCGGCTCACACCGGCCTTGATATATGTGTGTGCGCGGCCGTATCCACCCCGCACCTGACTAAACAATGAGACCGCACCCTGCCCGCCCGCACACAGGTCAGAGGCGCCGCGCAGCCGGCCGATCAGTGACGAAGCGCACACAGAGCGAGTCGGACGTCTCACCTTGTCCGTGCAGTCCAGAGCTGATGAGATGGTCTCGAACACAGGAAGGCCCTGGCGCTCCACCAGGTCCTGGAGGTAGTTCTGTGTCCGGTTCAGGTCACAAAACTCTCTGTGGAGAGAGGAAACAGGGTGTCACACGGATGTGGAAACAAACAACGACGGTGCGGGCGTACGCGGCTGTCGAAGCATGTGATACGGTCTGTACCGAGAATGACCGATACGAAAATAGACCCAAAACAATAGCACAAAGAGACGCCCAGACACCCGGCCCAAGATAGATTTTCGTGAAGCCGCCTACAGCAGTCAACAGCGGAGTGAGATAGCGCTGAAGAGAGCCGTGCAGCGCAGCTGGTCGAGTGGCTGTTGATCCCAGCACGTGATCTCGAGTCGGAGGGAGGGGATGATCGGCCACTCAGCGGCGATAGGGCCGGTCAGGGACGCTTGGCAGCTCTGAATCAGCAGCGGCGTCCGACCGTCCGACCGACCGACCCCGACCGATAGCCACCATGACATCACCGCCACGAGGCACGGGGTGAAGTGCGACCCCCTCCACTCCACTTGCACTGCGTAGACCCCCCCCCCCCCGCCGTTCCAGTGGGAGACTCACGTGTTCGTGATCTTCTCCCCGCAGATGGTGGCGCTGCTGGCGTGCCTGCTGACCACCAGCACCAGCTTCCGGCCGCTGGCCGCCAGGTAGGACGCCTCCAGCATCGAGGACACGCCGCGCGTCTGGTTATCGATGACGAAGAAGAGGACGGTGGCGCTCTGCTTGGCCTCCTCCTCCAGCGCGATCAGGCCCGGGTGCCAGGACGCCACTTGCTGTGGGAGACAGAGAGAGGCGGTCAGACATCAGTTGGGCTGTGAGCGGGGGGCAGCTCGGGCCCCAGAGCTGGCTACGTAGGGGGACGAATGAGGACAGCGCCCCCCCCCCCCCCTCCGCGCTTCGCCCCACCGGGTGCGTCGTCCCAAGGTCCCCGTCGGCCAGTTGGAGCCGGTAAACAGCGGCAGCGGTGTGCTATTCGCGGCGGCTGTCACGTCGCAGCAGCTGCGCGTCTCTGCGCCACATACCGCTGGCCATCCGCCACGCTGGCAGCCCACCGCCCACCGCCCACCGCCCACCGCCCACCGCCCGGCGGAGCGGCGGAGACACACGAGATAAACAACAGCAACAGGCGGCCAGCGGGCGGCCTTGTGGTCCGCCGCCGCCCAGCCCGCTCGCCCTCGGCGACACCCCAATACATCAGTCCGAGACGCCGCTTCCGAATAGCGCCGAGAGCTCGTGACCTTGGCTGTGTGGCCTGAGTGGCCCCACACCACACCACTGTCCGTTCAGGGCCGCGTCCGACCAGTCCCGCCCGGGAGGGGTGCGGAAGTGGCGGCGAGGCGGGGCACGTACCGGGTTGTAGTAGGTGATGCCGAGCTCCTTGAGCCGCGGGATGGCCTCGTCGCGCCGCCACGTGGTCGGGTTGCACGAGCCGCCGAGGAACACCTCGTACTTGCCGCAGCCAAGGGGCGGCGCCGACTTGCAAAGCCGCGCCGGTGGCCGGTCCTGCCGGCACGAGATGACCGGCGGCGGCGGCACCTTCCTGCGACACACAGACACAGAGACGTCAGACGCTGCCGAGGAGCACGGCAGGAGCACGGCAGCACGGGAGGAGACTCAGAAAACGCAGATAGAGGAGACCGTTTGTATATGCCAGAGAAAGTGAAGATCAATAAACGGAGACGGCGGCGGTTTGTACTAGGGGAACCCCGCATTGGTTCACGGCCGTGGAGTGGGTGAGCGGGTTTAGCCGTTGCCGTTTAGTGGAGGGAATCCCTTCCGGTGTGCCCGGCCGGTGGTCAGTTCGATACGCCGCGGTCGGTCGGCCCTCTGCGGTATCTGCACGGCGCCCGGCGCCGGCCGCAGACCAAGGCCGAAGCGGTGAGACGCGGAAGGTGCCGTCGTCGGCGGCTGATGTGACATCAGCGACCCTGGCAGCGGACACTGCCCCCTCCCGGCCGCTCGACATTCAGCGCCGACCGGACCGCCCCTCACGGACCGCGGACCACGGACCACGGAGCGGCTCCCCCGACAGAACACCGGCCAACGCAAACACCGCCCGCTTAGGGTAGGCTTGTCCGGCCCGTCACGGGCCCGTTACGAGAACAACTACGACGGCCTGGTGGCCACGGAACCGACGTGGCAGCGGCGGCGACTCGTCAGAGGGCGGCCTTTCATCCCGCCGGCCTGTCCGTCTCCCCGTGACAGCTCGGTCGGTGATTCAGGCGGCCGGCAAGGTTCACCGGCCGCCCGTTCACCTACCAGCGGCAGTGCGGCGTCATCAGAGGCCGAGCCAGTGCCGGCCGCCGGTCGGATGCGACGCCCTCTCGAGATCATATGCCAGCTGTTTACCATCAACAGCTGTGAGTCACCGTCTCGACGGGCTCAACAATCGGTGAGCCATAATCCTGGCACACTTCCACTAACAATTGTCCGGCTATTTATTGAGCCATGTAACTGTTCAGCCCGTCATACCGCAGACGGCCGCAGCGGGCCAGAAAAAGCTGCCGGAACGGCGAAAACATGCTGCTCTACACCCTGTTGGACGCAAAACGGAACGGAACCGGAGTCAGGAGCGGGAGTGGACCGGAGGGATTCGGGAAGCGTCACTAACCGTCTGGGCTTTCAAGACAGACGCCGTACCCTCCAGAGGCCCCGGCGGACCGGAAATCCAACCACTGCACGGCGGAAGTGGTCTCCCGCGTCTTCCACACACACACTGTCGGCCTTCCCCCATTTGCGCGTACTCGCGATGAACGCGTGGGTGTTGGTGAAGAAACGGGCGTCCGTTCCCGAGAAGCCGTGACACCACATCGGCGGCTCGGCTCATCGGCACATCTGCGCCAGGTATCGTCCCACACATCCACTCAGTCCAGATCGGTCGTGAGGGGTGCCCTGATCGGCCGGGGCCCGCTCCAATTTGTTCTACATGTCCCGCAGCAGACTGTCCAGCTCCACTGCCCATTGCCCGCGTCACTGGCCGGAGCCGCAGCCGTTGACGGAAGCGCCGTGTTGACCACATCCTGCCGCGCTATCGGAGTCTGAGGCTTCCCACCAGCCACTTCCCCATGCGCCGCGATCATTCAAGCGCAACAATGGCCATTATCACGATACGACGTCTCTTCCCTGGCCGCCGCTGGGAGCCAGAGAGCGCTGGCCCCGCTCCAGCGAGCTCCATCCCCGCTCTCGGGAGTAGGTCACCCTGACTCGGCGGCAGGTCGCATGACATCACTGCAGAGCGTAACTCGCCAGACGGCAGCACACCTGTGTCGCTGCGTCCTTCTGTCGCCAGCACACAGCTGCGCTCACGGCAGCCAGCCGCTCACGGTGACAGTCAGGCCCCCAGGAGGCCGGGGGATGTCGGGTCATCCTCGTCAATCTCTCCGACGTCTGAGCGGCGCCACCGCTATCTCGCCCAGGCGGCCAGAGCGGAGTTTTTCGTGTGCCGGTCCAGGTCACCGCACGGCCGAGAAGATAAACCTCGGCTGAGAACCAAAAGTGTATGCACGTGGAATTCGGACGCAAAGGACCGGCCAGGGCTTTCCAATTAGCGGAACAACCGACTGGCTCAAACTGCAAGCCCGCACGCAAAAATGTCTAAAAATTTACTCTGCACAAGCGGTCCTCCGGAATGGCCCTGTCATCAGTGCGCCTGCAGTTGAAAAGTACTGGCATAGCCGTGTATTTTACGGCCTTTGTCTCTGAGTCCCTCTCTTCCAGAGGATGTTACAGGAACACGGCGTGACAACGCGCTCGAGACTAAACGTCCCGATAATCAGCCGTAATCCACGCTGCCGTGACCCTGGCGGGCCATGAGCTGTCCTGCGCGCGTGACGCCGTCATTAGCCGGTGAAAGCTCGTGCATCTGTACACAGAAACGGTCTACAGGGGCGCCACGACGTCCGTGACCGTCCTCCAGCGGCTTCCAAGGACGATAACAAATCCCCAAACACGACACCGGTACGCGTCCGCTCGCCGGCTTACATGGGTTGCATGCAAGGCGTTCAGCAAATGCTTTCACATGTCACCTGAGCATTTCCCGAGTGACTTCAGCTCCTGTATCGCTGCCAACAGAAGCACAAAAACAGTGGCGTTTTTGTGTATCGCCGCGGCCGATAGCGACATGGCAACTGAGCGAGCACACACACCCGCCCTCGGCCGTCCCAGAGAGCTGCGATAGCGTGCCCGGCCCGGTCCTCCCATCCCGTCCCTGCCTCCGCCGCCGAGAGAGAGAGAGCTGGCACCTACTTTTTGAGGTTGGCGACGAAGACGCAGAAGGAGGCGAAGGTCATCTCGTCGGCGGTGCGCGGAGAGCAGTCGCGGTTCGAGTGCACCATCTCCTGGACTGCAACAGACAGAGGAGAGCGGACGGTCACGGAGGGGTCAGGCTGAAGCTACGCGCACACACGCAGACCTGTAGGCCGCTGGCCTACTACAGTACCGATGCCAATACTGCGACAGTTACAATGGAGCAGTGGAGGTACCGGTCAGACCACACATACTCGTACAGAAGCCTGCCGGTTACCAAGGGCTCCTGTCAACACCGCTAGCGCTCCCTGGAATCATTCACGTGCGGTGATGGTGTTTGAGCCTCCTGTCTGCAGCTCCCTGCAAATGATTGTAACTAGTTGACGTCAGCCCATCCAGGGTCAACCTGCCAAACATTACGGCGCCAAACACCGTCCGTGCATGCCTTCAATTGCGTCACAGCGGACCCATTAGGCGGGTCCGTTGGAGCCAATTGGCGCACCTGCCAGCCGGCCGTCTCCGTAAAAGGCCGTCGCTCGGCGGCGGCGGCGGGACTGACAGGTGCTGCACCCTGCCGGCCAGCGCGGCACTACACGGCGCCGACCGTCACCCTGGCGGCGGCCGGACCCGGGCGGTGGTGGACGGTGATGGACGGGCTACCGGCGGACACGGCACACCGCAGCCCCCCCCCCCCGCAACACGCCGCCGCACGCTGTCCTTGGCGGACACGAGCGGCAGACGCGCTCAATGACGGCATGCCGCAGCCACGTGAAATAAACAGGCTGTCGGTTTTTGTTAAGGTCGACCTCCGGGGCTGGTTTGGTGACGGCGAGAGCCCGGCAGCTGAGCCGAGCCAGTCAGCACAGCTAAACCAGCTGCCGGCCACAGGTGCCCTTAACAGGTGTATTCCCACCGAGGATAAACATTAACTTCCTCTTCAACACTAAAACAATTCCCGTGTATTACAACGGTGTTCGGCATTGGTGCTTTCCGTAATTTTTCACAGGTTTTTGCACATCCTGGCTACATATTCCAGCTACTACCGGTGGCCGTTTTCCGCCTGAGCCGTTTCGGGTCCACTGCGGTCGTCTTCCTGGACCACGGCAGCGGTCGCGGGGCGGTGTGGCCGGCGGTGGGGTCCGGCTCGACTCCCCGTCACCTGTGCCGCCGACAGGGGGCAGGCGGGGACGACAAGGCGCCGGGGAGCTGGCCGGCAGTCCGGGGAGCAGCCGTGGCAACCCGCCAGCGCCGCCCGAAATACCGACCGGCCGGCCCACGCAGCCCCGCCACCGCTCCCAAACGGAGCGACGCTGACACATGCGCGCCGGGAGCGGCCGCCTCAAAGAGCACCGGGGCGCGGCCCGCACCGATTTAGAACCCCGACTGACGCACTCAAGCGAACCAAACAATGACCTCAAAGTTGTCTCCAAGCCGCTGTGAACGGCCGCCGCTGCGAACGAGTCCGTTCCACTTTGACGCCACCGCGCTGGCACGTTTCAAAATGACACCCGGCCAACTTGGGCGCCACCCCACTATGCGGATATTTAAAGACAACATTATCGCCGAGCCGGGGCGCGGCGGTCAATATGGGTCGTCGGGTGCGGCTGTGGGCCGCCGGTCAACAGAGCCGCCTGGCCGGCCGTATCTGCGGCCGGGGCAGCTGGCCGCGGTGGGGCCCGATAGCGGCGGAGAAGGCGGCGGCCCGTGCCACTGAGAGGGAGGCTCCGAGGTACCGCCGTCACCTGTCAGCAGCGCCGCCGCCACCGCCGCCACCCCCGCCGCAGCCCGCTGGCAGATCCACACTCCTAGCACCCGCTCCGGTCCGTCGCCAGGCGACGAACCATTAAATCCTTAACACCCCTCACACACGCCACCCCAGCCAAGGAGCCAGTCAGCCAGTCTACCGGCCGGCTGCCGGCCCGCCTGCAGTGTCCATTCACTGACTACAGTGGACAGACCAGTCGACCGGTCCACATCTGTTGTGACACTGGTACGATCAACACGATCAAGACGAGCACCAGCACCGGCTCTGCCCAGCCCCACCACAGCGTGACGACCGGGAAAGGGCACCTACAACCCCCCGTAAACACCAGACAGGCAGGTCAACTATGTGGCGTGAATCAGCACCGAGACTAACTAGAACCGAGAACGTGAGCGTGACCACACGATGGAAATATGAATGTTAAATAGCCGGCGACATGTCACGACTCAGTAAACAACAGCATACAACTCCGTGGCCGAGCCAGTCGGCGGGCACCTACCCTTTCCGTCGCGCTTGCCCCTCCTGGGCCTGGTCCGCCGTCCTGCCCGCGCCGCCTCCACGTGCACGGGGTGCTTGCGCTGCGAGCGGCTGCTGGATCGCGGCAGCTTCTCGTATCGGCCTATGTGTCGGGTCGGGACGCTCGTGTAGGACATGGCGCCCATGGTGCCGGGCACTGAACGCGGGACTGGCTCGCCACGACGCCTACCGTAGCACCGACCGCGCTCAACTGCCGCTGCCGGCGGCCGGCGGGCGCACCAAGGTGCGGCGACGCTAGCGCCGCGTGGTGGCAGCGCACCGCACTAGTGGCCACGGCTGCCGGCACGGCGACATTGCAGAGTGTCCGGTCAGCCGGGGAGGGTACGCGGGCTGTCGCTCGGAGTCGGACTGAGCTGCCCGGCTGGTACCGGCACAGAAACTGGACCACCACTACCAAATAGCTGGGATCAGAGGCCTCCATATAAGATGTAAACGTGCAGCTAGGCAAGCCTGGCACAACGCCTAAAATAGGAACGCGGGTGTTGTTTGCTCAGTATCCGAGGTCAGGACCTGCTAGATCTAATTTCATTCTCCCGGAGCGCTGTTCAGTAAGGGCGCTCCCTACATGCCGCTGACCTGTTCCTGTCCGATGACATTTCGATACAGATATGTCCGGTGACCTCGGAGAGATCACGCAGTCTGAAGCCAATCATGCGCGCCTCATCGGGGCCGGAATGGACTCGGTCTGCATCGGACCAATGGACCAAACGCACGTCAGCGGCAGGAAGGGCGCAGTCTGCAGCGAACTGGCCGCGTCAGCAAGGACGGAATGCAGAGCGATACGAAACCCCTGCAGGCGAACATTGCTGCAAACACTTCCGCACTGGACAGGACTAGAAGGATGCAAGTCGTCAACACAACTTCTCACACATGACAAAACGCCCCGTCATCTTCACTCAGTTTCTTTGACGGGAATGAGTTGTCCGTTTTCACGGAGCAGATAGGCGAGCCGAGTCATTTCGAAACGACCCGTAAACGCTGTTGCAGAACGCCTCCCTCGCCGACTGTCAAGCAGCGGTAATGTCCGCGTGTCGGCGGCGCAGCGCCGCAAACTAACCAGCCTCGACCCGCGCGGCCCCGGCGGCCTCGAGGTCGGGTCACACGCCGTCCGCGGGGAGCGGGGCGGCGGCGGACGGTCCCGGCTCAGTGCCGGCCCCGTCCCGGCCCCGCCGCCGTGGCGGGTTGAGGCAGGCCGGCCGGAGTGGGGCAAACCATCCAGGTCGAGTCGGCCGGGCGACCGAGCTCCGCTCTACC
>JARFNZ010130976.1:0-10731 GCA_031763405.1 Balanus nubilus
CCCCCCCCTCCCCAGACCTCTCGCTGGCTTTCCCATACCACTGGTTGGCCCTCTCACTAAAAGTTGTGTGGCGACGCCCCTGTGACAGTCGCAGGGCCTCCTGCTCTTCCATGCTGATAATGCCTTGCAGTCAGCGGCCACGACGGATTGCTGAGCCGCCACCGACGTGTCAGGAAATACTGGGTCCAGCGGGTAGTTTGTCGGCGATAGGGCCGTGATCATGTCCCATCAGCGTCCGACTCGCTAGCGGCCTGATTAGCGGCTCGGGTCACGCAATGTGGCGCGTCTGTGGCGGCACGAGCGCCGAGCGCGCTCCGGTGCCGGTTTGTGATGCAAATGACGACTGAATGGTGGGAGGCACCGCCTTGTCTCCACAGTCACAGGCCAGACGCAGGCGACGCGTGAGTGAATTCTCAACGGGATTTAGTCGAAAACCGCGCTTCTGCTGTAGAAATGTGTTGGTAGTGGTTGCCACTACCTCATCAAAGACGGTAACATTTGAAGTATAAAACGTGCATATGTGATGCATATGAGCTGGTCATATCCTCAAGCACATCTTCAGACCACTAGAAGTACCGAATACTAAATTGCTGTTGCCTTTGCTGCACATTTTGTTTGCAAAAACGTGAAACTTCTTTCTTTCTTATTGCCACGGTCTTACGGTATCATTTCAATAGTTCTTGAATCACAGCCGATTGCACTTGAGCTAACTCAACTGCTACTTTTTGTCGCTAATAAACAGATGAAACTGCCATGAGCAGAAATAAAACCGATGTAGGTACTGGGGAAACGCTGTACCGAGGAACAGAGAAACGCTGTCTGCAATCGACTGTGTCACCGACACTGTCACCGTGCCACCGATACTGTCACCGTGTCACCGACACTGTCACCGTGTCAACGACACTGTCACCGTGTCACCGACACTGTCACCGACACTGTCACTGACATTGTCACCTTGCCACCGACACTGTCACCGTGCCACCGACACTGTCACCGTATCACCTATGCTGACACCGTGTCACCGACACTGTTACCATGCCACCGATGCTGTTTATCCCTGTGGGCAGCTGTCTCGGGTTATGCTACGCCTGATCCTGTTCCTCTCCTGCCGAGAGATGGCGGAGCAGTATTCGTCTGTGATATGTTACCATTTCCGATCCTGCTTATGTCCTCACGTAAGATGGCGTGATGATCGTTTGTGGTATGCCGCTACGTCGGATCCAACTCGTGCAGCCGTCGGAGGGTGCAACTACGATTACACGGACATATTAGAGTTGTTAAGCCGGAGTTTCACAATTTGACAATCTGTCAAGTGTCAAGAGATGTGTGCGTGCATGTTTAGACAATTCTGTCATGGAAATTGATCACGCTACTAACGTGGTAGACCAACAGGGCAGGGTTTATACAAAAATAAAGTATCTTCTCTATCCTTCTCACTTCCTTTCCTTTCATATAGTTCTATCGAATGTGTAAATAAAGCTCTCTCTCTCTATCTCTCTCTCTCTCTCTTTCTCTCTCTATCTCTCTCTCTCTCTCTCTCTCTCTTTCGCTCTTTCGCTCTTTCGCTCTTTCTCTCTTTCACTCTTTCACTCTTTCACTCTTTCACTCTTTCTCTCTTTCTCTCCTTCCCTCCTTCCCTCCTTCCCTCCTTCCCTCCTTCCCTCCTTCCCTCCTTCCCTCCTTCCCTCCTTCCCTTCTTCCCTTCTTCCCTTCTTCCCTTCTTCCCTTCTTCCCTCCCTTCACTCACTTTTCCGCCACATCATCACGGTTGAAGAGCAGATAGCTGAGTGAGGCGAAGCGGGGAACCTGCGGTGCCGGCAGGCGGCTGTCGCAGCGTGGCCCGCCGCTGCCCAGCCGACACTGGCAGTGGTAAGAGTCACCCTCCGGCTGGCACGCCCCGCCCTCGTGGCACGGCCGGGTCACGCAGGGGTGCGCACAGTTGGCCACGTTGTAGCCGGACAGCGCCGCCGCCAGGATGTGGATCGGCTTATCGTTGATGACTAGCTGTGGGTCAGGGTGAGGGTCAGGGTTAGGGTTAGGGTTAGGGTTAGGGCCAGGATGAGCGTCAGTGAGGTAAGGTCAGGCGAGGTCAGGCCAGGTATCGTGGAGGCAGATGTCGGCTCAGACCTTGTGAGATTAGTTGAGGTCAGATGAGGTGAAGTAAGGTTAAGTGAGGTCAGATGAGATATGCCGAGTTCAGGTCGAGTCCCGTGTGATTACGCCTGAACGTTAAAGTCAGACCATGCGGAGAGTGGGTTGGGCTGGGTCGTATTAGGTCAGATCAGGTCAGATGAGTCAAGTAGGAACATATTTCAGTCACGACAGGTTTGGATGAGCGATCCAATTATAAATATAAATATATAAATATTAAGTGCAACAAAGAGCCTCAAGGGCCCGTCCTTCAGGTATGGTCACCTGCAGTGTTAACCAGCCTCTAGCAATGACTAAGGTAACATTTTACTTTACACTTAAACTCACAATACCTATTACAAGAATAATGAGTGATTAAACGTATTGTTAAATGCAGTATCTACGTGTTCATAATACATCAATATCCATCCTCACAAACTTTATCGTCTTAAGTATTTCCACGCGAAGATTAGCTCTCGCTCATTTCAACGCCCTCTTACTTGTAATTCCAGCTTCCAAGCCTAGCCACTCTCTGGTTCCTAAAACGTAACTCCCCTGAGCACTACGTATGCGGTCCGTGGCCGTCTGTGTTATTTGGAGGCAGCAGCGGAGCCATTTCTCCTCCAGATAGGTCGTGTTGTCCCTCGTGACCCGGCCTTTGTCTGGCACCGGACCACATCGGCTGACCTACCCCCTGCTGTTCAGCATTCCACCCTGTCCCCATCCGACCCCAGGGACCCTCCAGTGTCCCGCCTCTGACACCACGAACCCACCATTTTCACATCTGTCCTCCAGACACCGGCCGGGTTAATCTCCCCCCAGGAAGCCAGCAGCGTCACATACGGACTCTGTACCGCAGCGGTGTCCCATCTGACGCCGGGAGACCACCAGCGTCACATGTGACCTCGGGGCCGCCGGCGACTTGGGCGGTGTCACGTACCTTCTGGATGCACCCCTGGAAGCCGTCCTTGAGGAAGAGGGCACTGGAGACGGCATCGTAGTTGGCCACGCCGCCCAGGAAGAGGTTCTGCGGCAGGGTCAGCTGGGTGAAGGCGCCGCTGCTCCTCCCGATGACGGACGGCTGGGAGTCGACCTCGAGGACGGCCTCGCGACCGGTGCGACTGACCCGGACCTGGTGCCACCGGTGCAGCTCCACCGGCAGAGTTGTCCTGAAGAGACGGAAACAGAGGTCATACACAGGGTCACGGCGGGGACGTCACAAACGGGGATCAAACTGAGAGGTCGCAGGCAGAATTTAGAGAGGTGACGCTTGGTCATACAATGTAATCAGCTCACTTGCTGGCATACCTACACATGCCATATAAATAGCAAAGGTCACACACCGGAAGCTCGCTCAAAGGCGAGATAAGACAAAGTTTGTACGAAAAGGTCAGATCACAAACAGATGGTATTCAGCCACAAACACATGCAAAGGCCACATGCAGCCACAAACGAAGTTCCCTGCGAGTTATTCGGAGATCCTGGTTGAGCACCAGAGCTGCAGACTAACCACAGAGGTCGCAAAGTAATTTGAAGGCCAAGTGCCTCCGAACTCGTTAGCGCTTCAGCTGCAGTGCAACTCACCGGACAAATGTGACTCCTGTTCCCAGGTCGAAGGCAAACTCGACGTGTCCATCCCGCATGCCGACGGCCATGAACTCGCCCTGACCGTTGTCGTGGAGCCCGTTGTAGAGGATGATGCCGTCGGGCGCGGTAGGTTTGACCGTCACCTCCAGCCAGAGGTAGGAGAGCGCAGACGTGCCCAGGCCCGGGTACTTGAGGTGAGATGAGCCGTTGAAGAACGGCACCTGCGGCAGAGTGGTGACGATTTCCCAGCGAGTTCGGTTCGATCTACGAGTTAGTGTTCGCGCTGAAGTTCGATTTCTCGCTGCGGCAAATTGCCGATTGTACAACCGGAGCGTACCGAAATAAATCCTTCCAGTTGGGCAATTGCTCTGGCTTAATTGCCATCAATACTGAGAAGTGTCGCCATTAATCTGGCTACGCATTCATTTGCTGGGCTATATGCCTTAAAATCTATCGATTAAGTTAGATGGAATAGGTATGAATGAGTTCATATAACAGCTATTAATTTGATTAATTGCTACGACATCGTAAATTATTCAAAGAACTGTTTCCAAAATAAATGCTCACGATTTCCGAATATGTACCTATAGCGGTAAGCTATTATACGTATATAAATGTCATGCATATTTATATGCTGGTCAATAATCAGCTTTAATAGCATCCGATTCAAACGACCACATTAATCGATGCCGAGTAAACCGTTGCTGCCAATAAACCGTTCAAACAGCTAGCCTTCTCTAACAATTAAGCTCGCCTCTCGGATCCTGAGAGTCGTCCCTGAAGTCTCTGACATTTTGCAAATGGTCCGGTCATTATATCCAGAGAATCCTTAACTGTGAAATAATACCGCGAAGCTGACTCCTGCTGAAGTTGGCAGCGAGTTAAATGGGTCTTAACTTTGCGATGGGCGTCATCGATAACTACGAGACGGGTTCTATTGTCCAAGGCACCCCTGTCGCTCGCTGCAGACACAAACTGCCCTAACTCAATAAACCGGTTAACTTGACCGTCACCTACACTACTCGTAGTTTACCCCACACACACTGTCCCCAAACAAATTATCAATCCAGTGTGTCAATACGACATAGCGAGAACAGCATTCCGACATCCCGACTGTACGTGTTTACCGCACCAGTGTTGCATTTGGGTTATTGCATTTGCGTTTGCCGAAGATTGGAGGTTGTTATAGCACCCGCGGAGGTGCAACCATGGTGCAATGCAATCATAAAGAGCAATCGCTGTACTCTACCTATATGACTGACTTTGCCGGAAATTCATTGTCATGCACATACTGTACAACGTCAGGCATAAACGAATATAAGTTGTTAAATAATTTGGAAAATTATTAACCATTTCTAAAACACGCTGCGCTACAGTTGGACTAAAAAATGGATTTGATAACTACTGAGACTCAAGTATTATGCCGATAAAGTTATCTTTATAGTTTCTGATTCAATTTCGAATACCTTAAAACTCGTAAAGACCTGAATGGTCATTGTATGTATAGGTAACATTACAACCATTTCTTCCTGATAAATTTCCAGTCCCGCCTGACAACCGCAGAGACAGTGTTGATGATCGACGTGGCCTAGGGGTACAGGCCATCCGTTTTGGCACGTTCGGCCACTTGTGACGCCATAATGGATCCAGTCGCCGCCCGTGGAACAGCGTCCTAAGCCGGGGCTGCCGGCGAGAGGCGGGCAACTGCGGAGACTGGCAGGGAACGGTCCTCTGGTGGCCGGCTGGACGTTCGTCTGGACACGTCTAATGCCGAGCTGACAGCTTGGACACATCTAATGCAGAGCTGACAGCTTGGACACGTCTAATGCAGAGCTGACAGCTTGGACACGTCTAATGCAGAGCTGACAGCTTGGACACGTCTAATGCAGAGCTGACATTGAGACTGGCGGACGCTGAGAGGCATCTGTCATTCAGCACTTGACCGTCAGTCAGCTCGACGGATCGAACATTAATTTGGTAGCTTTAAACTGAAGTCGGACGAACTAAATTCAAGATCAATCCGTTGGGCTGGCGTTCGGTAAAGTGACGTATGACATATGCCTCTTGACGTCCACACTCTCAGTGAGACTCGGCATGTTTCTTTTGATGATTGATGTTGGATGATCGTACGTCAAGGGACAAACCAGTAAGTTTTGAGAAGTTCGCCCTCGATCGTTTACAATAAAGATTTGAAGACTGATTTTTTTTTTTACAACATACATAGGAAAACTTTCACCCGGACTAATAGGGAAAAGTCCAGTTTAACCTTTATCATACGGTTTTTAACTTTGAATGTCTTTAACCCGCGCACCGAATGGAGGGGGGGGGGGGGCGAACCCCCATCACCTTTTCCTGACATCTCCCAAAATAACGCTACCAAAATTAGCGTCACCAAAATTTGCATGCCCCTTCCGGCATCAATTCCACACATACTGGCAAAACAAACTAATAAGGTCACGGTAGTTCGACCGAAACTGACGTCAGAATGACGTCATGTTTTCCAAATTTAGGCAAAAAATGGGAGATTGCAGAAAACGCTGTCAGGCGCACAGTTGGGTCTCAGCCGAACACCACTGACTGTGGGGGGGGGAGGGGGGGGGCAAAAAAGACACCCATATTATCTCTGGAACTAATGATCGCAGCGAGACGCGCAAGGCGGCATTCGAAAGCTCTTAATAAGACACGCCTAAAACATACTCGAAATTTTTAATTTAAGATAACGTGTCAGGTCAAAATTAGGTCAAAGGTCGAAATCGGGTGTTCCATCGTCACGAGCTGTGGCGACCACACAATGCGCAGCTCTGGGCTCAAACTGCGCCGAAGTGCTCTTAATTGTTATGTGAAGGTACTATAAGAGTATAGTACCCATATTTAGTACAGGTCAAGGTCAAGGTCAGGTCACAAAAGGTCAATAAACCCAAAAGCCATATATGGGTTATGTGACACATGTTTTATGAGTCGTTTTAGACGTATAATTCGATGTTGACGTTTGGTTTGTCATCTGAAGTCAACTAAATGGAGTGAGTCTACTGTTTTTTTTTATCGCCCAAGACATTTTTACTACAATAAGTAGCTATTGTTTTCATGTTTGAATAAAATAAAAGTCATAGATAAGCCTCAAATAATTAAATTAATGCTTGAATTGTTTCAGCATATCTCGGTATTAAAACGACTTTTACTATGATGAAGGCAAACTGACGAAAGAAGAAGTAATGTAATATGGCGCACGCAAGGCATTTAATGACTGTGATGACGAACGGTAATTGTAAACAAAACAGTTGAATCAGAACCGGGGCTCTGTTTGAATGCTGCCATCAGCGCTCACGAGCTGTTTTATCGTTATGTGATTGGTTTACGTTGTCACTTGTCGGTACGTTGGCAAGTTTGCATCCAATTCTAGCGATGGAAGCAGGTTGGGGTAACACCGCTAACTTTTGAGATCCGCACCTATGCTGGGATAAACGGAATATCTCAGCAACTAGGGTTTTACTGGAGGAATACAAGTACGACTTGATACATAAAAATCTGCCCTACAATTCCGTGAACATAACTCCATATCGCCAATGTCAGTAGACACACTACCTTTAAGCGAAAGTTCTAACAAGGTCAGGGCAAATTGGGTCAAATTTTGAAAATAGTATTTTTAAATAGAAGACATATGTTCCTGAATGACATTTTGCTCAGAAATCCAATGGTGACTTTACTTGTTTTTAAGTGGTCTAGGAATGCCAAAAACCGCAATAAAAAAGAAGAACATAAAATGCCGTAATGCGTTTCCTCACATATAGCATCATTACTCCTTCAAAAACGAAGATATTGCTTTGAAGTTTGTTTTGAGCATAGTCCACACCCAGTTCTCTTACATATGCTCGGTTTTATTATTTTTAAATTCTGTTTTCTGTGGGCCTTTTTCCCCAAATCGATTTTTTTTGTACTTTGGGGGTCAAAGTTTTTACAAAATGTGAAAATCCGGGATAGCCATTTTGTAGAACGTCTCATTTTACGTCTTATGTCGTCTTATTTACGTTTTGCTTCAAAACTGAACTTTTGGCGAATTTTTAAACATTTAACACTTTTCGGTCAAAATTTGGATTTAGTGACGTCACAAAGTGTGCTATATCTCAAACGTTTTCTGACGAAGCTGCATAATTTTGTATCACAAGATGTAAAATGATATACGTGAAGGTATGCTAAGTTTCGCGTTGTCAGCGTTATCTGATTTGAGCTATTAAATATTTTCGACCGGAGCATGAAATCCTCCAAGTTTGAAATCTCTCGAACAAAATATGTGGGCTGGGCACGACCGCACACATTTTTGAAGGTAAGGTCACTTAACCCGCGCCGTGCCGGGGGGGGGGGAGTTTATACGCCCCTCCTAAGGATTTTCGATGAAAGCAAAAAACAGCGGCGCGCAGAGCCGCCGTTTTTTGCATATGTGTTTGTGCATCAATTACGCACAGTATGTAAACATTTTGACGCCAGGTCATGTAAGGTTAGGTCACCAGGTCATGTCACGTGACCCAACCTCAAAAAAAAAGTTTGAAGTCGTGCCACAACCACAGTTTTTAGGTAATCACTTTCAAACTTTTAGGATTACATAAGAATACCGTTACCTAATGTTAGTTTATCTCGGAATTTCGATATCGGTGACCTAAGGTCAGGTCACTTTCGTGACCTCCACATTATAAGTAAATGGGGAAAAATTAAAATCACTCGTTTTCAGTGGAAACCCATCAGATGAGTTCCATTCTTTCAGCATTATGTCTCATTAGGCCATTCTTGATGACCCAGGTGAAAATTTGTATACGTGACCCGTAGAACGGTCATCTGAGGTCATCCGAGGTCAACAATCCCTTTTTACAAATAACTTTTTTATACAGGTGAGATAGAAGCTCGAAAATGGCGCCAATGTGTTTGTCTCGTCAAGACGCATCGACTCATATGCAATATGAACCACCGTAACCTACTTGGGTCATCATGTGACCTTGACCTGAAGTCAAATTTTGAACTTGACCTTTCGATGTCATCATGTACATGTTCGATGTGCCTTGACGAGAAAAAAAACGCAATGGTGTCAAAATAAATGTTCTGCCTTCAATGCATAAAAAGTATTTCGCGAATGACTTTTTCCAGGGCAACAACCATTATTAACTTTGATGACCTCTGAAACGTAAACTATTGACCTGAGGTCAAATCTGATGGCACGCTGACGAAAGAGCGTTACAAGAGCTTTCTACTTCTTTTTTGTTTTCTTCTTAGCTATTATAGTTCCGAGATAATGGCGGAAATTCCTCAAAGTAAATATTTTATAAAAACAAATTTACCTTTGGTGACCTCTCGTGACCTCAATATTGACCTGAGCAAAACAATGATTAAAGTAGTTTTGAAATGATTTTTGACGAGCTTTGAATGCCGCTTACCACTTGTCGCTACCTGGCACAGGAGTCGAGTTAGAGGGGGGGGGGGTTCAAACACCCCCAGCAGGACGTGGAAAATCAGGGGGCACAGCGGGGCGCTGGATAACCTAACCCAACCTAACCTAACCTAACCGACATTAGCACCAGGCCAGGAAGGATTTAGTTTATTTTGTCGCTTAGTTTGTGTGGAACTATGTTTTGGGTGGTAAGATAGCATTGTTGGGCATGAATATGACAGAAGTAAAATACCTCTGATGTTAGAATGATACCACGGGCCAACCGCATTAATTCAGACGAAGTTCGACACAATGCTTGGGTGCAGGGTGTGCTGTTTATGCTATGTTTATGTTGTGTTATGTTTATGTTATGTTATGCTATGTTTATGTGCCAGTCTGTGAACAGATTGTGTGACATTTTCGTGTTAACCCACAGGCACCGACCTCCCAGGCCCAGCAGACCCCTCAGGTACCGACCCAGCGCAGCAGAGCACTCCATCGCCCATTCCAACGACGGCTTCCTCCACATCCCTGCCAGAAAACTGCGGCACGAGGTTTTTCGATGATTTTGGGGATTTTTCGTTCAGAGTCAGCGGCGGAAGTCCGGTGGAAACCTTCAACTACCCATGGCAGGTGAGAAGTCCAACTACCTTCAACTACCCATGGCAGGTGAGAAGTTCATGCTTCTACCCATGGCAGGTGAGAAGTTCATGCTTTCACGCTAGATACCAACTGTACGGTATCTTCAGGTTTAGAAACAGGTTAGAAGTAAGGAGCTGTTAACACTAATGTCATTGCCGGAAGTGGTTCCAAGAGCTGACTTCACTATTGTTAAAGGTCATAAGCTGGATGTTACTGGATATTACTGGATATACATAACCGAAATATTGGCGGTGTGGAGCCTGGTTAGCTCATAACAAGTTATAGTCAGCTGACTTGGACCGTATTTATATTTCATATAGTTCTGTTGTATTATTCCAACTTCAAGTATGTAAATACCATATTGTTTAAAATCTCCAGGCGCAGATCCAGACCACGGCGTCAGACCATGTCTGCGGAGGAATCATCATCAGCAGTCGTCATATTCTCACTGCGGCGCATTGTCTTACCGGCCGGAGCACCAGGGATCTGCAGGTTTGTCACTGCAGATTTGCGAGTTTAACCTGACATTGAAAATCACGAGAAATATACAGGAAATTCCCCATGATTTAAACCACCATTGACTGGGGTCTCAGCCGAATATCATTGATTGGGGAGGGAGCAAAAAGTCCCTGCACCCCACAACAGATTATCTCTGGAACAAATGATTGCAACGAGAACGATCGAGGCCTCATTGTCAAGCTCTCAACGAGACGCACCCAAAGCATACACGTAATTTGGGGAATTGCTGGTCACGTGTCAGGTCAAGGTCAGTTGAAATGTCAAAATCGGGTGTTTGCGCGTTACGAGCCGTGGAGACCACACAATGCGCAGCCCTGTGCCCAAACTGCGCAACAGTAATCTCAAATGTATGGTGAAGGTACACTATCCCTCGCCCTGGTGGGCCTGGTGGGGGTGGGGGTCCTGGTGGTCTGCTGGGAGGACGCCGGAGTCAGCGGGGG
>JARFNZ010130987.1:0-11256 GCA_031763405.1 Balanus nubilus
CTAGGTGGCTTTGAAGCGGCGTTTGTTGGGGGGGGGCGTCGAACCGCCCCCCCCCCCCTGGCACGAGGTGGGTGGCGCCGAGCACCGGCACGGCGCGGGTTATCAAACTCATATATTCGGATGAGGTTGTAGCCACACTATTAATGAGAGTAACCTTAATAAGTCGAGCATTGGGACTTACGATGTCGATGAACGTACATGTGTTGATGTTAATGTCTATATTCGTGTTCATGTTTGTGTACATAATCATGTTATTGCACATAATCGTGTACATAATGTTTCTGTGATTTGTTTGTGTAAGGTGTTAATCAAATGTCAAATCCATGTCTTATGGGTTGATAAATATACAAGTTTCTTCCCTCTCCTTCTCACTTCCTTTCCTTTCATATAATTCTATCGAATGTGTAAATAAAGATGTCTCTCATTCCCATTTTTCCTCACTCTCTCTACTTTCTCTCCCTCTCTTTGTCTTTCTTGCTATCTATCTTGCTGTTCTCTCTGCCTTTTTGGGGTTACTGAAATATTATTGTCCTTTCTCGATTTCGCCAAGACGATTTGTTGTCGATGATGAAGAACTTGTGGAGAAAGATAGAAGAAAAAATGCTACGGGAAAAGTATTGAAAAAGGACATCGCAAATTACACAAAGGTCAAAGTTCCCTTTTTCACCAAGAAGTGGGGAAGAACGATATATTGGGGTATGAATAGGGTGACGGAGGATAGCTTTCCTAGTTAATATTAGAGGTATTTCTAGGCTCTTGTAATCTAAGGTATTTCTCCAGTGTGTAATATTATATTATATATCAATATATGTGTATATATTACAGGCTCTTATTGGGCGAAGAATTGCATGTCTTTATGGATTTGCAATACGACTGTTTTTGGTAAGGCAAAGATGTTGGATTGTCTTTTCTTGCCTTTTTGACGTAGATAAGTCAAGATAGATTATATCCTTTTAATGACATGTGTATATATGTTTTTTTAGAAAGAAGTGGGATGGATATGGTGAGCAAAATTTTACTTTTGAGAGGATCTTAATTATTAATTCGTGGTGAATTAGCATTTGAAAAATCAAATAATCTAGACTCTTGGAATTTATGTTCCTTCGGCCAGGCTGATGAAGATCGCAGCAGCAGTCGAAAGCTTCCTATAACAAATCACAACAACTGGTGAAGAAGAAGACGAATCGTGAATTACAGAAATAAACATTAACTGCAATGTTATTTATCATTTTTTTTATATTCATATGAAAAAACTTCTGTCATTTTTCGCTCAGGTCACAATTGAGGTCACCAGATGACCAGGGGTCATCATAGTTCACAATTTTAAATGTTGACTTTTCATGAAATCTGCAGTTATCTCGGGAACTATTAGGCAGCAACTAGGAAGAAGTCGAAAAGCAGCGGGGAGCTCCTGCATCAGCCCAGTACACATTTATCCTCAGATTTGAGCTAAGGTCAACAGTTTAGACTCCAAAGGTCATCAAATGTAAAAATGTACGTTTTCTACGAAAATGGTTTCCGCTAATTACTTTTTAACAAATGAAGTAAAGGCAAAAATAATAATAAAAAACGTGTTTCTTTCGTAAAGGCGCGTCAAAACGTAGACATGGTGACCCTTGGAGGTAATTTCAAAAGTAGATCTCAGGTCAATGTCACATGGTAACCCAAATAGGTCATATTGGGGCATGCTGCATATGATTCGATGTTTATTGGCAACGATTACATCAAAATAAGCACTTTGGCCTTCTTGATCTCGTGACCTCGGATGACTTTGACCTCACCCATGACTACCAAAGGCTTGGAGAAGACTTGGATGTGCCAGGAACACGATGATACGTGCCGGCTTAGCACCTTCTAATGCGTTCAATATAGTTATTTTAAAACGGACAACGGACAAAAAAATGGGCTTTTGACCCGACCTGTGATGCCATCATTGTTTTTTTTAAATAGTACGTCACCCATGATCAGGTCACTAGGAGTGCCCCCCACCCACAGACCCAACGACACCCAGTACCTTACGTTAACACCAAAAGTATAAAATATCAAGTCGCGGCACTCCCTGCTAGGAGGTGGACAGTAATTGCAAATACACTGTAACAAAAAGCACCTGTTAGTGTTAGTGCTGCATATATAAGAAGGTAGAAGGAAGTCAATGCCAAATCCAGCAGATGACTGTCAATCAGGTTTATAAATATATCAGAAAAAGCATATGCACGAAGCTTGCTTAAACCGCGCCCCGATGGGGGCCGAAACGGTCCCCTCCCCTTTTTTCCTGATTGCTTCCAAAATAACGCTACTAGCGTCGTTAACCTTTGCAGGACTCTTTCAACATAAATTCCACACATCCTGGGTAAAGGAAAATAATGAAGTCATCATAGGACGTCCGTAAATGACGTCAGAGTGACGTCATGTTTTCCATTTTAGGCCAAAAATAGGGGTTTGCGAGAATCACGCTCAGTCGCACAGTTTTAACCCTCGCACCGGCAGGGGTGTGAGCAGTGATGCCATTCCTTGGGATTTGTCCCAAGATCTTGGGATTTGGGCACTGATCTTGGGTCTTGGGATCTGAGGCAAAATTCTTGGGATATCAGCTCGTCTGCTAAAAATGGGCGTCAAAATGGTCCAAATTGAAAAACACGATGAAACAGATCTTATATGATACTTCAGACTTCCCTCTTCCATTAATATACCTACATCGTTATAGACGTTGTTTGGGACCGTTGAAAGAATAAATGTTCTTTTTATTACAATACAACCATCTTGGTATGCGGGTCGAATCAGCCTCTCTCAAAGCTTTCACTTTCTATAGGTACATTTACCCGACGTGAATGTAGGGCAAAACTGCTGTTCTTCGTATAGGGGTTTGAGGCAATATCACTTGATGATTTGCCCCTAATTAAGTTATGATTTAACACGCGCTCTGGAGGGGAGAGGGAAGGGTGCAAAATCTGCCACCCTTGTGTTTTCGTCACCGTTTTTAAAGTGACTGCCTAGAATCCAATAGCATACATTGTGTGAAAATTTTGACTAGGTCACGTCCGGTCAGGTTACTAGGTCAGGTCAAAGTGTTGACATGTAAATATGACCATGTTCAAAGTTTGCGGTTGTGCCGTGACCACATTTTTTTGCCCGATCCGTTCAAACTTTCACGATTTCATAAGAGCAGTTATCTATAATTTGCTTATCTCGGATTTTGTCATCTCGGTGAGCTGAAGTCAGGTCAATTTCGTGACTTCTCAATTATAAGTCAATGGGAAAAATGCAGATCTTCCTTTTCGGAGGAAACTCAACGTTTCAATCTAATTATTTAAGGAACATGTAACCTTATGCCCTTCTTGATGACCAAGGTGAAATTTATGATAAGTGACGTCATCGAGGTCATCTGAGGATATTCGAGGCCACGAACGTTTTTTTTTGTAAATAACTTTTGGTAGAGAAGACATAGAAACGTACGAAAGGCACCAATGTGTTCCTCTCGTCAAGGCGCATCGACCGATATGTATTGATTTGATGACTTTTTTCAATTGACCTTTCATGGTCACCATATCGTATATACTCCGAAGCGCCTTGACGAGAGAAACACGATGGTGGCAAAATTATTGTTCGATCCTGATTAGATCAAAAGTTTGTTTTCCCCGAAGAACATTTGTCCTAGAGAACGGTCATTGACGTTGATCTCTGCAGCTTTAACTGTTGACCTGACCTCAAATCTTACTGCAGTGCTGTGAAAGGGTATTCCAAGAACTTTCTATTTTTTTCGTTTCTTCTTAGCTATCATATTTTTTTAGCTACAGCGAAACACATAGATGTCGGGTATTTAAACCCCAATTTGAGGAAATTTGCATATTGGACTTCATATGCCCTTGAGGTATTGACCTAGGGACACAAAAATTGCGCTCAATAAAGTTCTCCAACTCCAACATTTGAGATCGTAGTGAGGGGCAGAGATTCTGCCCCCCCCCCCCCCTCCAAGGCGCTAAATTATGAGACCAACTCCGGAGCGCGTGTTACGGACGAGCGTGTTACTTGTAATGAGAGGAAGCCGATGGTATCCGATCTTAAGGTCCTGAATGATTCGGTGACCTCTGAGGTCAGGTCAATGACACGAAATCACTTAATTTTGTTTGCCGATAGAATTATTTATAATCAGGCCTAGACCGAGACTATAAAGACCGAGACGTTTCTTCTGGTCAGTATAATTCGGGAACAGGGGGGAGGGGGGGGGGCAGAGGGGGCGCTTGCTCCCCAACTTTGGGAGCGGGGGAGACGACGCCCCCCCCCCAACTTAATGGTCTTTTTTCTAGCCTTTATTTTCAGTCTGCTTTCACTATTTGTAGAGGATAGACTTCGTTTTTTCCTGATTTGGTAGCCATTTGGTATTGGCGCATCGTAATCAAAGAACGAAGCTATTTTTTTCTCGGATGATGCTTACTTTGTGGAAAAACACCTGAACGGATCTCGGTGGTCGGCCGCTGCTGAGTCGCGAACACAACAAATGTCAAGATCATGGTATATACTTAGCATACGCATTGTACGTAAAGCGAAGTCGCTGTTGTCTGTTGAAGTCTTGTTAATTAGATCTCACTACAACAGTTCACGGGTATCTACCATTACATGCCAACAAATATTGGGTTTAATATGGGTACACCACTGCACTAAAATATATGTCATGGATCCCTATCAATGATACTTTGTAATCTGCGTAATATATGACACCACGGAGGATAGCGTACATGTGCATCAACTTTCTATGGTAGTAGACACTGCAGGGACGTACCCATGGGGGGGCAAGGGGGCCATGTCCCCCCCCCCCCCTGACCGATGCAGGTTACACTAGATAAGATGGGATTCTGCTGAATGAACTTTGAACATTACGCCTATGACGCCTATGGCGTTGCATGGAAAGAATCGAGTTGGAAAGGTTCGATCGCACCCCCCCCCCCCCCCCCTCTTCCACCAGTAGCTGAAGATGTACCGGCGTAGCCCCTCCATGATCGAAATCATGGCTACGTGCCTGAGACACTGTTATCTATGCATCGTGTTGAAGGCGTTTCACGTTCGCCCCCCAACTTCCAAATCGTTCCCGGGCCTATGGGTCAAGGGAAACATGCTGGCTCCTCCCTGAACGATGCAGTCAACACTAGATAAAATGGGACTCGGCTGAGCTTTGGAACCCCGGCACGTGCGACATGATATTTTATTCAGACGAAATGTACACCGCCATATCATAGACTCATCATTTCTTTTAGAACATCTGCCCCTTACAGCGCCCATTCCGTCGTTCAGCAGTAGAGCTGTTTTTCATGTTCCGTTCGGAAGAACAAATACTGTCATGAGCGGTGTCTTTATTTGAGCTCCTAGGCTCTGCAACGACTTTGTAGAAGAGAACGTGACACTGGACATATGGACACTGGACATATGGACACTGGACATATGGACACTGGACATATGGACACTGGACATATGGACACTGGACATATAGTCATAGGGGAAGGCGGTGCAATGGCCTCAACGTAAGCATTTTCAATCATAACTCGGGGTATTGGCGAACCACGAGGATACATTAGATATCATTGAATACCCAAGGAAATAGGATTTCGACTAGAACACAGAAAGCTGATGCATATTAATTTCCCAAAAATTTATAACGTGTTGAAAAAATTGGTCAACATTCAAAATGCAAAAAAACGGTGGGCAATGCCAGAGTCAAACTCATGATATCTAGGCCAAGGCTCAGTCCAGCCCATAAAGATTAAGCAATGAACATGCTATTGTTCATGGAAATACAATGATCCTAGTACATTTACTTTAATTATGACTAAATAAAGGTATAGATTCATGTTTTTTATCACGCAGAACGATGAACTCTGATTAAATATACTTCAATTAAATTGGAATTGTTGATATAATTTCAAAACTCTAGCCCAGGCCCATCCAAAGGCTAAAGCCCATTGTTTCCCTTATAATTCAGGCCAGCCCAGGCCAGCCCAGGCCCATTGGCGGCCCAGCCCACGACCCATAGGGCCGGCCCGGCCCATGTCGAATTCTGCATGCCAGCCATATGTGTAAGCTAATTGCATGAAGCACCCTTCGCGGGACCAAAATAGCTTCCCAAGAAATGATAAACAACAATATTTGGTTGGTAATGGTTGAAAAAATGGATTTTAGGGGGGTGTCTGACATTGCCTATCGTCCGGCATTCCCCTGCTCTTCCCCATGTGCTTACACAACGTTAGACTCAGCATGTTTTTTGACAGGTTATCTGAGTTAACTGTTTACTTGATAATATGCGTATGTATGTAGGTAGGTATGTATGCCTGACTGTATTGTAACTTGTGACTTTTCCTGTCATTTGGTTTAAAACCCGTTGGTAATGAGAGAATCAACTTAACTAAAAACCAAACCTTCTTAATTAATGAACTACATAAGCATTTTCAAATAAAGTGCATTTAATTGAGCTGATAGGCTCTGCAACTTCTTCGAAAAATTGTGACAATGATATATGGACACTGGACAGTCAGCCACATGTGGCTTAGACAACATTTGACACAGCATGTTTTTTTTGTCACAGTTTATGAGTTTACATGAGTGTATGTGATGTATGTAGGTATGTATGTGTGACTGCATTACAAGTTGTAATTTCACCTGTCATTGGGTGTAAAGCCCGTTGGTAATACAAGAATAAACATAATTAAAAACTTAACCCTAAACATTACGCCTATGACGTTGCATGGAAAGTAGAGTAATCGAGAATCGACGGCTGGATCCGCCAGTGTTAAGAAGGGGGGAGGGGGTGTACACTAGCGGATCCAGGGGGTGGCCAACGGGGCCAGTCAGACATCAGGGGGGCCAAAATGCGGTTTGCCCCCCCTTTCAAAACAGAGCTCCACCTTACTATAGGTATATCGCACAATCAGCACTCCCACCGTGGCCGTTTGGCCCCTCCCTGTGAAAATGGCTGCATCCGCCCCTGGGGGTGCAACAGCTACAAGATCCAGCTGCTGCTGCTGAATCCCAGCTTCTGGGAGCTGGGCCGGCGGCTGGCTGCGCTCGCCGCTCAGTGCACGTTTCCCGGGTTTTGTTGCCTTCAGACGGGCGCAACTGCGTGGCCGGCACGCCACGCCCGTGTTTGAGCGGCGCAACATTGTTTAACGCGCCGTAAGGAGTGAAACAACTGGCAAACAATGAATGACCGTCAGCGAACTCTCTCATAACTCATGGTCACGCTGAGGATCCTGTCATACCGAATTTGAACTGGACCGTCCGCCACTCAAGAGGGCCCGACCCAATTGTATTTTTTGGACCTTCCCCCAGTAAATTTATAACCGGGGTGCCAGGGATCATGATCAGTGACATAGGCGTAGGAACGTCATGAAACTTTGATCTCACCTTGTGGAAAAACTAACCCCCCTATGATAAAAGTTCTTCGCAGATTTAGGCTCCTCTCGCCTTTATGAATCGTTTGACGCCTTAAAATTTGTCTTTGAAAAAACAAATTGAAGATTTTAGCGAAATTTTTGACCGAAAAGTGGGAGGCCATGGCCCCCTTGCCCCCCCCTCCCTGTTCCTACGCCTATGATCAGTGATCTCGTCCCCCGACCTCCAGAATGCCCAGCCTATTTTCTTTAAAAAAATATGTTATCACTAGAGTGCGATGTACTTTTAGTACATGCTGAACTTCACTTGTGTGTTGTAGCAATTACGTTGTGTATATCACCTGAACAACCTGACAGCTATACCTACCTGCCTGCCTTTGGGTTAGGTGGGTAGGTCTGTAGCCTGTAGGTTGTAGGTATAATAGATATATAGATATGGATTTTGTTAAGGTATACTAACATATCTGATTCATATCCTATGTCTCTGAAATACTGCGAGGCTCACAAAATCAGACATGCATATACCTGTCCTAAATAAATTTAAAGAAATCAGTGTCTCGGAAAGGCAAATATGTGGACGTGAAAATATATACGGGAATTTCAAACCACGTACTGAATAGCCAGCTGTCATTATGAAGGCAACCGTTTGCAGTGTCCTTGCAGGCTGTGGGTCCTTTTGGATTGCAGTCAAATAATGTGTTGCATATTTATAACGTCGGTTTAATTTCCGTTGTGTCGGTGGAATTCTCACAATCGCCGCGCGATGGGCCCGGGTGGTCAGGTGGCAACGCCATAATATGGCGCCTCTCCAGAGCTGCCACGGAAGGCAAGTGACTACTACCCGCCGCCGGCTCATTTCCAAAGGCCCAGGAGCCTTCCGGCGCGCGCCCCGAGCCGACTACGGCCACGCGCCGCGCGCAGGATGTTGGCAATTAGCGCCGAGCGCCGGCAGGGGGCAGGAGACGAGAGACGGCGCGGCGTTCCCACGGCAGCAGCGAGCGACTCGCCGCCGCTGCTGCCACCTGCCGGCCGCCGGCGGAAGCTGGCAGCGTGGGAACCACCACCGGTAGCGCAATAGGGACACCGGAGCCGGGCCCGACGCGCCGGCCGGGCCCCGGTGCCGCGCTGTTTTTATAATCAGTCTCCTGTCCAAACAAGCGGCTGAGCAGAGCGCAGCTCTCTGTTTGCACCGAGAGCGCGGCTAGCCGAGGCGGTAGGCGCTCTCGCGGGCCGGTCCTACGCAGCCGCAGAGACTCGAGACGAGGCGCCGTCGGCGGCCGCGAATCACCGCCCGATGGTCTGCCGAGTCTGCCGGGCCGGCGGTGGCGGTGGTGTATCAGCCGGCTGCAGAGTGCAGACCTGAGCGGCATTTCACGCATACCGGTGCCGGCGGAGCGGTGATGGTCTGATTAGGGCGGTAATCACCCAGCACGGTCCGGCCGACAGGATATGGCGACCGGCAGGAAGCGGCCGACGCTGGAGGTGGCCGTTTCCCAGGCGGACACCGTGGGAACGGGCGGCGGCGCGGCGCGTCACGCTGCAGACTGACACGGAGAAGGAGCGGGCAGTGGCACCGAGTGAACCGCCCGGACGGCCCAACCGGCACTCAGCACCTCATCAGCACCTAAGAAGACGTAGCCGCACGCAATTCTCATCTCATTTCGGAGGAGGGGTGGAACGCGAATTATGCCCCTTGGAACATGGATCCAATTAACCATGGGACACGGGACAATTTTAGGGCTTTTAAAATTTGGGACCTAACATCGACTCATGAATAATAGATATAACATCGGAGGTAGAGATGCAGAGCCCCTTCGAAAGGCTGATCAATGCCGTGTCCAGCCTGCTGGCATGAGTGACTGTTTCCAATTGAACAGAGACGACCAAAGGCAGTGCTTCGCGTTGCACTGCACGCCTTCGGCGTCAAAGATTTCCTCGGGGAGGTTGCTAGGTGCCCAGCCGAAATAGGGTCGGCATGTTTGTGTGCGTGTGTGTATCTTTGTGTGCTCAGGCCTCTGGCCGAAACAGCTGGATCGATTCGTCGATACTCGCAGGTTATATGCGTCGTACCGAGGGCCCAGTGCCACTGAGCCATCGACCCCGAGCGAGCCTACATAACTCCACCAGGGGGAGAAACCCCCTGAGGCATTTAGGCGTGCAGTGCATGCGAGTAGGTGAAGTGCCACTGGCGACCACCTCCTGCAAAGTTGGTGGCTAGAGTATCTGGATTTCACCATGGTGGACCGGGTTCGATTACCGACGTGAGAGTGGACATATTTCTAATATTTGGCATCGCCAACTGCCCCTCGATGTTCTCCGATTTTGACCAAAGGCAATGGGAACGAGCAGTACCAGCCACCACGCAGACTAGTTAGGCTGCCCTCAGACCAGGTGTCGCCCCGAGGCTAGGCGCCGTCGCCGCCCCCGCCCCCGCCCCCGCCCCAGGCCCAGGTGTCAGTCATACAAACTACATGAGGCAACGTTTGACGTTTCACTCTAGAGCAGAGAGGCTTGGTTTCACCCGTGACCACTTTGGTTCGGAACTAGTAAAACAGAAGCATCCGTTTGCTCGATGTCATTTTAACGTTAATCGGCAGCTCGTATTATGCTTTGTGAACTGTTAAAAGGTGCAGGTGCAATAAACTCTTTTGCTTGGGTAAGGCTCTCAAAATTATGTAAGTAGATTGTGGATAAACAGCAGGGCCTATTTGAAGGGAAAATGACTGCGGGGGCAAGGTGCGATGCAGCACAACGCATGATCAAATGTCAAAAGACGTAAACATGGTTCCGTTTTGAAATGCCACGTAATTCTTTCAATTTCTCACACCATAGCAATATGATAAAACCGCTTTTAATGCACGAAATATGTCTGTGTGCTTACACGTTGTGCATATTTTCCTAATCATGCCAAATTTTAGTGTCTGAAATCAAATTGTGTATGTCGGAAGGCAACAGTACTCAGTAGAATGTAGTAATGCGTTTCAAATGTCATGTTTTAATTGAGTGGGAATTAAGGATCAAATATTATCAGCAGCGGATCCAACAAGCCATTCAATCAGATTACCAAATCGACTGGGAGGGTTTAGGAAAACTCTTATCTTCCCTCAAAATGAATCAGCCTGTTTCACAAAACCTATGTTTATGCTTTAAAAATGCCCAAGTAATGTTAGGCATTGCACAACTTACTAAATAGGTCATAAAGAGAATTAAATACCTGAAAATAATTTCAGATTTATAGCTGAATCCTTAGTGCAATCATGACTTGACATGCATAGCCAGGAGTTTTTGTTATGGGTGTCTGGCTAACGTTCAATATACTGTAAATAACGTAAATATTCAAATATTAAAATAACGTAAATACCTTACTCCAGGATTTTACTTACCTTGCTCGCAGTCCTTGCCCCAACTGGAGCGGACATCATCCTCCCTTAGGTTTTTAGGAAAAAGTGAATGACAGGCTTTCGTGCCGCCATATTGAATAGACATTTGCCAATCATACTATCAAACTCACATGCTGAATTTTAAACTTGCTAATTGGCATCTCATCAGATCAGGTCACAGTCACAAGGTCAAGTTAGGTAACACTACCACTAAAAATTGTAAGGTCGTGCCGCAACCGCAGTGCTTGACCAATCACATGACAATCCAATCACAAAATTGTGATATTATGAAATAATTATGTGAAAACAAGCATTTTGTTAAAAACGTGTAAGACCTTTATCGCGCGTTCACGGATGTTGGCAAACCTTGAAACGTTGGAGCAGTGATGTACGTGCAAGCGAATCCGTTCTCCAATTCAGAGAACGAATTCGACGTATTACCGAACGCAGCATTAAAAGGTCGTAGGTGCCATAGGCCTGGGAACAGGGGGGGGGGGGGG
>JARFNZ010130998.1:0-11255 GCA_031763405.1 Balanus nubilus
GTGCCGAGTGGGAAGACCGCTCCAGGTCAGGTCAGTGCCACGGGGGAAGACCGCTCCGGGTCAGGTCAGTGCCGAGAGGGAAGACCGCTCCAGGTCAGGTCAGTACCGCGGGGGAAGACCGCTCCAGGTCAGGTCAGTGCCGAGAGGGAAGACCGCTCCAGGTCAGGTCAGTACCGTGGGGGAAGACCGCTCCAGGTCAGGTCAGTGCCGAGAGGAAAGACCGCTCCGGGTCGGGAGGAGCTCGGTCACGAAACGTCAGAACGCCACGTCGTGATGTTTGTAACTTGTCGTTTCAATGTTCATTTGGCGTTGTGGAGGCGATGAGATTTATACATGCGCAGGCATGTCGCTTGGTTTGGCGATAGTGACAATCAAATGCAATGACGACAGAGACGGGATCGCTAAAAAAAGAGGCGGGCCGGTACGTTCTTGTCACAATGCTGTATGTTGTCGGTGGCAGGGCGCGGAAGTTCCCTGCGCTGATCAACTGTACCAACATCGACTGGTTCCACGAGTGGCCGGAGGAGGCGCTGGTGTCGGTGTCGCAGCGCTTCCTCAGCGAGGTCAAGGAGCTGCCGGTGAGCCACTGAGCGAGCCGGGACGCTGGTCTGTGCAGGAGAGCACCTACGGGGTGGAGACAGGCTCTGAGGCTATATCGGGACTGTAGCTGCCGCAGTTGAACAGGGATCCTCGCAAGGGATTCCGATAGTCTATAGATCAAGTCACAGATGCCATGAGCTACCTGGATTGGACACTCGAACCTCGCCGTTTGCAATAAGAGGCCATTTTTCTTGGACCACGCGGATAAAACCATGGATATCCACGAACAGCTTTTCTGACTAAAGAAATTGCCTCTGGTTTAAAATAAAATAATGGTAAGTGTCCAGGAAGCTCATGCTACTACATATGGTCAAATAACTAATGAGGTACATGCCTGACGTGGGATTCAAGTTTTGTATTCCAGGCCCTAAATGTTGCATCTATTGATTGGTCTCTGTTAAGTTCTTTTCAAGAGTAGCTAGGGGACAATATGGTGTACAGTGATTGAGCTGTCCAAGTCAAAAATTGTATGCGGGTTCGGAGGATCAAATGTCAATGTGCTTGATACGAAAATGGCAATGACACTTCCGTATCATGATAATTTGATACGAAAATGACACAGCCCCGTCTGACAAGCCGGCCGGTGTATAAGGTTGTCTTTTGTTCGTTCTAACAGGAGGACCTCGCCGAACGGGCAGCACAGTTCATGTCCTATGTGCACATGTCGGTTAACGACATGTCCAAGATCTACCTGCAGAACGACAAGCGCTACAACTACACCACGCCCAAGTCGTTCCTGGAGCAGATCGCGCTCTACAGCAAGCTGCTGCGCTTCAACGTCGAGGACCTCACGTCCAAGATCAGCCGACTGGAGAACGGCCTCGAGAAGCTGAAGAACACCAGCTCCCAGGTGGGTTCTGCAAGTGCCAGCACTGCAGTTCTGTGGACTTTTCGCCGACTTTGGACAGTTTGGAGGAGGGGATATGACATGACGTCATGTCCTTTGGAGCCACCCATGTTTTGCCTGGCCCTACTGTATTTTGGTCGAGCTCAAAGATAAATAAATTTACGCTTTATTCGTTCGAGATCAATTTGTGTGGGAATATTTGTGGCTCCTAATGCGATAATTATTTGACATTTTACGTTACCTTTGATGATTAATTTGACCCAAACGCTGGAATGGATGAGGGTCTCCCTCAGTTACAGGAGTGCCCGGATGGTTTAGTTTGATGCCGTTTCGCAACACACTCCGGTTATACAATGCAGTTTACTATTGACCATGTCGGGGACACCTTGCAGCAAAATGGTCTGATGTATTACTCAAGAGGCTTCGGCTCCGAAACCGTCACACTTTTTCGGTACGGGTGCAAAACCGAAGCCAGGCAACCTGAAACATGTTTTTTATTGCTTTCATTGCCGCCACTCTTAAACATTGCCGGCTTTCCAGGCCTATCAAGTACACAGCGATGTTAAGATTCAGTTTGTTTCGTGATAAGCACTCGCTGAACCAGTGTTAAACGCATGAAATGGTATCAACCAATATTTTATTTGCGTAAAGAGAAAGAGCACACTAAATAACTGCGACGATCTTCTGCCCATAAATAAGACAGGGCGAGATCGAGCATGCGAGAGCGCAGAGCTGCAGCACCCGAGCGCTATTGTATAGCCAATTATATAACTATATTCGTAGCCAGCTCGATCGCTGTTCGCCAGCAATCAACTGAAACAAGACCATCACACTCCATCTGCAAGATGGAGTCGACCATCCAAGACGAAGAAGAAGAAGGTATAGCCGCTGATCGCATCGCAGGTTGCGTGGCAGCTAGGTCAAGTGCGTGTCTGGCTGTATGGGGTATGTAAGTACAATTTTCGTCTCTAAATTAAGCCAGCTACCCGGATTTTCCCGATCGGATGCGCAGGGGTCAGGACATGTACAACAAGCCCTGCTTGGTGTGGGCTCTGACTTCTCAAATCCATCCATTCCAAAGGTTCGAGATAAATGTAATTAAGTGCGCTATCAACTCGCACACGCAGGGGCGTCGCAACGAAATTTTGAGTGCGAGGGCCAGCCAGGCATGTGGGGAGCCAGCGGGGGTCGGGGGGGGGGGGGTGGCGCCATAAGGCTAATGTTAAAATCCTTCGAAACCTTGGGGGGGGGGGGGCGGAGAGGGTATTGAGCGAACCTGGGTGCCCGGCCCCCCAGGCTCCCCCGGTGGGGACGCCCCTGCGCACACGGCTAAGGTGGTCTGCGTCATAGCTCATAAACAAGCCTTTAAGACATCATCAAAAGCAGGCGGAGACATCTCTCCGAAGATCGGCCGTCGCCGTTATAGCCATAAGTCGCGCAGTAATATCAGCAAAACGTGGTGCCAGCTGGCGCGTCACGCCTCGAGCCTCTACCCGGAGAGAAGGTCCTCCTCTTCCTCCTCGGTGACGAGCCCTGCTCCGACCGTGAAGCCTTGCTCCTGTCCCCACTCCTGGTCATACTGGTACACCCAGAACGTGGCCGGGCCGTTCTCGCTGCCGAGACCCACGTATTGCACTGTCTCCGGCACGCCTGCCAGCAGCGTTTCATTGTGGACCAGGAGGACCATATCCTCAGCGGCGTTCTCAGCGAAGACGGACACGGATCCGTTGTTGAACTCGACCCGAAACCAGTGTGGCTCGGAGGCGTCCATCCAGCCGGCCTGCCAGCTCGACCGCCAGGTGCTGTGGGTGTCATTGGCGACCGAGATGTGGGATGAGCCGCCGGCGAGGAGCTTCACGTTGACCTGCAGTGAGCGGACGAAACTCTCCCGGAAGGAGACGCGGCAGCCGTGCGCACTCCTGCAGCGGAACTGGACGCTGGCGTTGGGTGAAGTCGGAATACGGCGCCAGATGGCGTTCAGTGGCGCCACGGTGTAGCTCCGCTGAGCCGACCAGCCGGCCGTCGAATCCATCCAGGGGTCAGCGACATGGGGCCCCAGTCTCCAGCGAGCGGCGCCCGTGGAGCCCAGCAGCAGGAACCGGGCGCTGGGAAGAGCTGTCGAGAGGTTGTACGAGCGCATAATCGCATACCCGGCGGAGTAGAAGGAAGGGTAGCTGTAGGCTGTACCATTGCTATAACGAACACTTGAGCACCACCGGATCTTGATCGGAGTCAACTGCCGGCCCGGCTGAAGCACGGTATGGGAACTGGCGACGGTGGCATGGTTTGCCACACGGTCGATGATCATACTGCTGGTGAAATTGGCAATGAACTGTAGTTTGATATCCGCCTTGTTGGCGTCAGTGGCTAAGCTGATGGTCAGCTGGTCCGTTGGTGGTATGGCGACGGCGAGGTCCACCTCACATCGTCCGTCGGTGAGCCGCTTCCACACCTCGCCCCATGTGTCGCCGTTGGTCCAGACGTCCACGGTTCTCGGCAGGGAGTGTCCGGACAGAGTCCAGCCGGCCGTAGGGCAGAGCCGGGAACAGTGGTCGTCCGTGGGGCAGGGCGTGGAGTACTGGTTCAGCTCGACGTAGTGACCTGTGGTGGAGGGCTTCTCTTGGAATCCCTTGCCTCTCTGCCGACAGGCGGCGTACTGATAGAAGCGGCACCAGCCGGCTTCGTAATACAGTGCCTGACAGTGCCGCACCGCACAGAATTGCACACAGGCCAACAGACTGGGAGCGCGCCGCTGCAAGATGGGGGGGTCGGCCGGCTCCAGCCCGGCCCAGGTGCGGCGGGAGAAGGAGGTCACCTGAGGTCGTGACCCGGTCACCATCAGTAGGAGCAGCAGGCAGAGCGGTGGGCCGCAGTGGGCGCGCCGGCAGCGGTCGCCGCCGCCCGGGACAGCCATGGCGGCGACAGAGGACGGCAGAATACGGGGAATTAGGCTGCTGGGTGACAGAAGGTAACCGTGGGTGTTCGAACGGTGCTTGGTGAGACCGGACTGCCTGCGCGGTCTTAGTTCAGCGGCAACTGACAAGTCGGTTTGCTCGGCTTACCGCTTGCAGGTGCTCGTTTTTTCCCGTGGGTTTGTCGCCTTTTTCACCGATGTGTCAGCCAGTCTGGGTGTGTTTTCAAGCCGGCTGAAACAATTTTCCTGTCGAATGGATGGAACTTAATCAGAACAAAACACGAGCTAAAGCCGGAATCCGAGCCCTCAGAGCCGGGAGGACCGAGCCTGGACTGGCCCCGAGCCCCTCTGGTCTGCACCATTTGGACCACACACCATATATACCACCGCCGGCCCAGGCCGTGAGCCGACCGCCTGCCGTGAGCTATTCATCACACGGGCAGGTATGCCGGCCGCAGTGCTGATTGCAGCGCTGGGTGCGACGGTGTCTATGGCCACATGACACACTGGACTTGTCGGCGGATTTTGTGCTGGAGTGACGGTATTTCCCGGTGCTGGTCTGAAGGTTCGTAATAACGGACTAGGTGCTCAGTGCCAAGGTCATCTATCAAGGCTTAGTTGCACGGCTCGCAGCGGCTTCCATTAGAGCGTTGCTAACGCTGTTAATGTTAACGGTCCGCCACACTGTTACCGTGAATTTAGAGAGGTAATAGCGGGAGTTTGTTTATTTGTTATTGCCTCAACATCAACCTAGTGAAGTCATCGGATTTCATGAAATAGAGCTCGACGAGCCCGAGCGAATCCGGTACCAAGATGTGCCTTACAAGTCGCGGATCTTCTAAGGTATTCTAAGGTAAGGTGGCATACATTCCGGTGGTGTATTCAGACAGACAGACAGCCAACTTTGGTGCTGGTTTGAATAAAGAATCGTCCGCGGCTCTGACTCTCTTCGTGGGAGGAATTCTTCGAGGGCGACGGAAGGAGGGGGGCAAGGGGGGCGGTTGCCCCACTAAACTCAGCCGAGGGGCGCCTTGTGTTTCGGCCGGGGCGGCCTGAAGGTTTGATGGGGGAGGGCAACCTGGCAAGGGACGAATGGTCAGGGAAGCGTGCTAGCAAGGGGCGCCCCTGATGACCTAGGAGCTGACTTGGTAGGCGCCCCCTTGGTGGCCTGGCAAGAGTCTAAAAGGTGTCATGGCCAGAGTCGCCACTGGTGATCTGGAAAGCGCCCTAATCCCTAATAAGGGCCGCCCTTGTGGTCTGGGAGGTGACTTGGCCATGGGCGCCCCTAGCGGTGCGGACGTTGGTCTGGTAATGGGCCTCCGGGTATTTTGAGAGACAACGTGGTCAATGGCGTTCCTAGGGGCGTCCCTCATGAGCTGGGAGGCGCCCTAGTAAGGGGCACCTGATGGTCTTTGAGATAGCCCGGCCAGGGGCGTCCCTTGAGTTCTTAGAGGCGGTTTAGTCAGTGTCGCCCCTGGCGGTCTGAGGGATCTAGGCCAAGGGCGCCGCTAGTGGTTTGGGAGGTGACCTGGCCAGGGGCGCCCCCGTGATCTGGTCTAGAAGATGCCCTAGTGAGGGTCGCCCTGGTGGTCCTATGTGTGAAGCGAGGGGCGCCTCAAGGAAACAACTGCAATACATCAGAGTTTTTTTATATTTGTAGGGCGCCTAAAGTTACCGTCCGATTGTAAAATCAATGGTCTCAAACGATTCCTAGGGGCAAATTCTTGCGTGAGCGAGACATTCAGCATTCTAGGTCATGACCTTCAAAGTCAAATTAAAGGCCAAACGAAGGGGAACGCTCTAGAGCCTAAAGTTACCGTCCGATTGCGAAATAAATTATCTCCAACGATTCCTAGGGTCAAATTCTAGAGTGAGCGAGACATTTAGCATTCTAGGTCATGACCTTCAAGGTTAAATTCAAGGTCAAACTTAAGACTCTACAGCGTTCCCCTTCGTTTGACCTTAAATTTGACCTTGAAGGTCATGACCTAAAATGCTGAATGTCTCGCTCACGCTAAAATTTGACCCAAGGAATCGTTTCAGACTATTAATTTTGCAATCGGACGGTAACTTTAGGCTCTAGAGCGTTACCATGCGTTTGACCTTGCATTTGACCTTGAAGGTCATGACCTAGAATGCTGAATGTCTTGCTCACGCAAGAATTTGACCCTAGGAATCGTTTGAGACCATTAATTTTGCAATCGGACGGTAACTTTAGGCTCTAGAGCGTTCCCCTTCGTTTGACCTTGAATTTGACCTTGAAGGTCGACTGCTATCGCAAAATGGACCTGATTTTTGGAAATAGCATGGTTTTATTGACCTATACACGAATTTTAGTGAAAATCGGAGGTGGTCGCTGAAACTGATGCCGCTGCCGCCAACTTCACGGACGCTAGAATTTGACGACAGCCTTATCAGCCTTATCATAGAATCACAGATGAGCAACAAGAATGGGACCAAGCTTATCAGTAACACAGCACATAAACGTGCTCAACTTGACTGACCCTGGCCGTTTCTTTCTCTCCCTATTCGCTGCTCAGGTAGACGACTTGAAGGCGAAGCTGGCCTCACAGGAGATAGAGCTGAAATCTAAGAATGAAGCGGCCGACAAGCTGATTCAGATTGTCGGCAGGGAAACGGAAATTGTCACAAAGGAGAAGAACATCGGTAACAAATGCTGCTGTCCATCTGTTCAGCCGGTGACGCTCGTTGGTTTTCCCCGTGCAGTCATAGTCGTTTGTGGGCGGTTCCCTGTACACCACAGTCTCCTCTAGTAGCTATGTGAAAGGAGTCCAAGCGGTAATGTGTATGGTTCGGTCTTTTAGTCGTGTACATATGTAAAAACACGTGGGACTCCACTCATGGTTGTCAACCTTACACTAAGCGATTTCTAACGCCGGTTTTATGTCCACCACGAACATTTCCATCACGAGTGCTGCATTTAATCCTCTCCAACACGTTGATGATCAGGTGGATAAGTGTCTGACTGTGCCGTTCCCCGTCTCCCATCATCACCTCTTCCATCACCACCATCTTTCATCATAACCATGGTGCAGCCGACGAGGAGGAGCAGAAGGTGAACGTCATCACCATCGAGGTGGGGAAGAAGCAGCGGGAGTGCGAGGCCGACCTGCTGAAGGCTCAGCCGGCGCTGGACGCCGCCAAGGAGGCGCTCGATACGCTCAACAAGGTCAGTCGGACGCTGAGTGGGGTAGTAGGACTGGGTCTGGGGGGGGGGGGAGGAGGGAGATCACAGCGGACTGGGCAGGGGCGGCGGGGATACATGTGTTGCGTTGCCTGGTGACAGTGTAAAAGGTCGGCGGCCAGTAAGAAGCGGCGTATTACCGTCCGGTGTTCTCGACATCACGTGAAACGGGTAAGCTGTTGTTAGTTCGCATGCTAGACATTGAGCATTTGTGCCTCAAATGCCGCTGAATACGTCTAGTAAAAACTAACCGTGAGAATCGGAAAATGTTGCTGTGGAAACGAACAGCAACCCAACCTCCTGCATAGAGCTGACGTCTTTTATTTATAACGCTCGAACGACAATTATATCCCTGGCGTGTCAGCCCACGTGAGGCCGCCGTTATTTGTTTCAGAACAACCTGACGGAGCTGAAGTCGTTCGGCTCGCCACCGCCTGCCGTGGTGAACGTCACGGCCTCCGTCATGGTGCTCCTGGCGCCCGGAGGGAAGGTGCCCAAGGACAGGTCATGGAAGTCCTGCAAGGTACGTCAGACAGGTCCCCTGGAAGGCATGCAAGGTACGTCAGACAGGTCTTGGGAGACCTGCAAGGTACATACGTCAGACAGGTCTTGGAAGGCCTGCAAGGAACGTCAGGCAGTTTCTGGAAGGCCTGCAGGGCTAGTGGATTAACTGCTGCTGGTTTATGCCGTGCTACAGTTCAGTTGGTGTATATTATGATGCCGTCTGAAATAAGTGATGCCAGTGAAGATGTCTCCGTCTACATTCAAGTGATGGTGGTGGGCCAGCCTGTGGTAGGCATATGCTGTCAGTGATGTGCCTCCGTCTTATATATGCCCCCTCCCCTGTTCACCCTGGTGTGATAGTGACGTCTGATGGCTGAAGTGTGATGTCATGATGCATGGCCGTCCGTTTCTGCAGGTGATGATGGCCAAGGTGGACAGCTTCCTGGACGAGCTGAAGAACTACGACAAGGAGAACATCCACGCCGAATGTCTGAAGGCCATCAAGCCGTACCTGGCCGACCCCCAGTTCAATGCCGACTTCATCAGGTCCAAGTCGCTGGCGGCCGCAGGTCAGAGCAGGGCGGGATGGCACGTCAACGCAGGGCAGGTCCGTAGGAAGGGGCGGGGAGGGGGAGGGGGGGGGGGTCAGTTCTGTACGGAGACGGCGAGGGAGACGAGTGTCTTGTCCGGGGTGTTCGAAGGAAACGCGTTAACGTGCTGCATCCCGCCTGTGTTTCTGAATTAATTTCGACGCTACTATGTTGCGAATTGTGTATGGTTGGATTTATGATTATGTGCATGTATATTTACTTCTTAATATTTACAGTAGTTGTGCATTCAATAAAGTAATTATTCGTTGCGCATAAACCAGAAAATGTCAGCGAAATTTTGGCCTTCAAAATCCATTATCGAATAGTTAACGATAGATTTCCGTTGGAAAATGTGACTGTTCTTCAAACAGTCCTGCTTTGTGTAGAACACGGCTCGACCCATTTCAGCATAGCCTCTCACTGCGGCGTCCGTTGCCTGCCGCAGGTCTGTGCGCCTGGGTGATCAACATCGTCAGGTTCTACGAGGTGTACTGCACGGTGGAGCCGAAGCGGCTGGCGCTGGAGGCGGCCAACGCCGAGCTAGCCGCCGCTCAGGAGAAGCTGGCCCAGATCAAGGACAGGGTCATGGTGAGAGTCCGGGTGGGGCGGGGCGGGGCGGGTCTGGGGTGTGTCTTAAGGGATGGAGCTTGGGGAGGTGTGAGGTGTGGTTTACGGGGTGGGACTTGGGGAGGTCGGGCAAGGCGTCTGGGGCGTGGCTTACAGGGCGGAGCCTGGGGAGATCTGGGGCGGGGTTTACGGTGCGGAGGTTGGGGAGCTGTGGGGCGTGGTTTACGGAATGGAATTTTGGGAGGTCTGCGGTGTGATTTACAGGACGGAGCTTGGGGAGGTGTGAGGCGTGGTTTACGGGGCCAAACTTGGGGAGGTGTGGGGCGTGGTTTACGGGGCCAAGCTTGGGGAGGAGTGGGGCGTGGTTTACTTTGCGCCGCGCGTCACCGATCCTCCCTCCGCCCCAAGGCGCTGGAAGAGACACTGGGTAAGCTGACGGCTGACTTCGAGGAGGCCACCGCTGACAAGATCAAGTGTCAGAAGGAGGCCGACGCCACGGCCTACGTCATCGATCTGGCCAACCGGCTGGTGGGTGGACTGGCCTCCGAGAACGTCAGATGGGCCGAGAGCGTCGCAAAGTGAGTGGCGGCGGGCTGGGGTCGGCCATAGGTGTGGCATGGCGGGTTAGTGTGGGTGAATTAGGGATCATGTAGGTGGGGAAAGACAGCAGCTGTATCGCGGGGTAGAAGAAGTGTCCGTCTGTTTCGCGGTGTGTTCTTATTTTTTTTTTAAACATTGTGTTTATATCACAAGCAGGTTGTAGAATTCAGGTCCTCATACTAATTGTAATATTGTTATTGCAGTTATGGAGTCAAGGCGTGCGTTTTTTGTTTTGTTTTTGCAAAATTTGAACTGAATGTCATCATGTCTTCCGTTAAAAGCTGCTTCCCGAAAATCAACGTTTCTGTTCAAAGTTTAAATTGACAGATTAAGTCCAGACGGCGCCTACTCGGATCTCCATGTCTTAATCGGTATCTTGAATTATTGATTGGCGTAGCCGTAGTGATGTCCATTTGCATTGTCCGTCATCGTATAAAATACGATCTGGTGATCTTACACCACCTACTCGTCAGGTACCGAGAACAGGAGACCACCGTCCCGGGCGATGTGCTGCTGGTGACCGCCTTCATCTCCTACGTTGGCTGCTTCACCAAACAGTATCGCACGGAGCTCATGGAGAAGATGTGGTTCCCGCGCATCAACAAAATCGAGGTAAAGCCGCTGGTAAACGGTTTTTGAGGGGGAGGCGTTGGACAGTTTTTTATGGAAAAGTATTGTGCTAAGCATTGTTTATAGGAGGCTTTCTGATACTTGGCTCATAGAAAGTCAGCAAGGCCTATGAAGAAAATGTAAATGTGAACCTGATGCTTTTGTTTCAGCTCTTTATAGGACACCGACTATGACATCGGCTGGGATCTTAAGGGTTTTAAAGTGGTGTTGCCTTTTTCGCAACTCAATGTAGCAGCCGGTATATTACAAAACACGGCAGGTTGAACCGTATCGACGCTAGTGGGGCAACTGGGCCGTTGATATAGAGCTTTCGAACTGAACCCGGCGGGCCTCTCTGACTGTGAGTCCCGTGACTGTGAGTCCTGCGACTGTGAGTCCTGCGACTGTGAGTCCCGTGACTGTGAGTCCCGTGACTGTGAGTCCCGTGACTGTGAGTCCCGTGACTGTGAGTCCCGTGACTGTGCGTCCCGTGACTGTGAGTCCCGGGACTGTGAGTCCCGTGACTGTGAGTCCCGTGCCTGTTACTCTATGCAACACCCTCCTGGACGACCCCCGTCCCTCGCCGTCCTTCCCAGATCGCCACCACGGCGGAGCTGGACCCGCTCTCACTGCTGACTGACGAGGCTCAAATCGCCACCTGGAACAACGAGGGACTGCCCAGCGACCGTATGTCGGCTGAAAACGCCACCATCCTGGCCAACTCGGACCGCTGGCCTCTCATGATCGACCCTCAGGTACTGTCAGGGGGGGGGGGGGTTAACGCCACCATCCTGGCCAACTCGGACCCCTGGCCTCTCA
>JARFNZ010131009.1:0-11254 GCA_031763405.1 Balanus nubilus
GGCGGGGGGGGGGGGGGGGGGGGGGGGGGTGCCGGGGGACGTGGAGAGGGGGGAGGCGGTTACTAAGTGGCGGGGTTCAATTTAATCGAGCTGCACCGTATCGGAGCCGGCCCAGCCGCGGGGGCCAGATGGGGATGGGGGTGGGGGGGGGGGGGGAGGGGAGAGCTTCCCGCACCACTAGGCACTGGACAGCTGGGTGCATTGTGGCTTTTGATCGCGGCTGACTGCATGATGTTTTGGCCTTCTATACGGAGAGGTCATCATTGGTGTGATGCAGCTATTCCATTTTGAATAGTCGGTGGTTATTAATTACCAGTCTGACTAGCCCAGTTTCGATGGATATGTCGGATTTCGTTCTTCCCGACAAACTCTTCCCTCAACTTGGCATACAATGAAGGTGTGCTATCAGCAAACGCTTCACATTCCTATTCCAAGCTGCTGTTTTTGCAACAACCGTTTTGTATTGCACGAATATAAACGCCGATGAACCCTGTTTTCTTTTTGCACCAAAGGCTTGTGGCAGGCTTAGTTGTTCTTCATGCAATACATTTTTTAGCTCTCAGCTCAAGTATGCATTCCAAGCCTCACTTTTCATGCTCGGACATTCCATCCGATACGACTCTGTGTCCAAACTGGCGCTATTTACGGACTTATGGCTGACTTTTAACGGTCCGAACTATGTGCTCGGCCGCTCCCCTGCTGGTAATGTGTGTTTGACGTCACTGGATTCAACCACCCTTCCCTAGTTTCCCAGGGGCCCATTTGTCATAGTCCTGTCCTAATCTGTGACAGTGCGAGACGTCTTCGCCTGTGCTTTCCTTCATGCGGCAAGATCCCGGCAAAACAGAACAGGGCTGGAAACACTCCAACAGAACCCTATCACGTGACTGTGACGTCATGTTTACAACAGCTTCGTCGCCCGTATGACTACCATCACGTGACCTGCCTTCTCCTCCAGGGCTCGGACGAGACCTATCTCTCTAAGCTGCACCAGGAGTTCGATTCGCACCCGTACTTCGTCAGGGGCGACGACCGAAGACGCTGGGAGTCGGAGTTCAGCATCCGTCACTACGCCGGCCACGTGACCTACACCATCGCCGGCTTCGTCGACAAGAACCGCGACGCCCAGCAGGACCTGTTCTTCGACTTCATGAGCCGGTCGAAGAACAAGTTCGTGGAGGAGCTGGCCCAGTTTCAGGTGAGGGGACAGGAGGAAGAGGAAGCCGGCGGGGATGGGGATGGGAGGGGAGTTTTGAAACGGGAACCCATAACGGAACGTTTGGGGATAGAAGACTGAGACTTGTCTGACTGAACTATGTCCCCTGTTGCAGGACCTGCTGGGCTGCATGTCTCGGACGGGCACCATGAGCAGCACCATCTCGCGCGGCACCTCCAAGGGCAAGCCGACCGTCAGCGACGCCTTCCGCCTTCAGCTGCAGGCGCTGGTCGACCTCCTGCAGATGAGCAACCCCTGGTGAGTGACGCTGGAAAAGTCTGCCGTGTAAAGCCGGCAGGGCTGGCGAGAGAGAAACAGCAGCTCTTGGTGAGTTTGGCTTGCAGGCACTAGGGAGAAAGGGAGGAACTCCTGGTGAGAGAGATTGCTACCTCCCCCATGCCCCGGTAAACCCAGTACACACTTCTGGGAGACCTACGTTTCTTGCGTCATTAGAGGGATAACACAGTGGCGAGGGAGGGTCATTAGAGAGTTGAACACAGGAGAATGAGGCTCACTGGTTTGCCAGCCGCTGGTACGTACCGCATACCAAACAGACCCCACAGTGAGCGCGATACTGAGAGACCTAGCCGAGCTTGTGATTGGCAGTAATGATCAGTGATATCTAGCAAACGTCTATGGCTTACGATTATCGGCACAGGACATATTGCAGTAATTGCGTCGTCCTATGACCCTGATGATTTCCCCTCCTCACAAGTCACGATCATCATCACTAAACGGATCATCTCACAACACGAGAGCACGCAGTGTTGTTAACGCGGGTCACGTGCATCGGCCAGTATAATCCTATTGAACCAGCGGAGGCTCGCAGAGCACGCAGTGGCTGACTGTGCCCGGAAAGCTGGCCTTATTTCACCGCCCCAGGCCTGTTTATCTCATCCCGCCACCGTCATTGTCATTAGCGGGCGGTGAAGGCATTAGACATTCTCTCCGGCAGCAAAACACCATTAATGTTCATAAGCGTGCCGCTGTCATCGTCGTGTTGTGCTCAGCATCAAACAGCCGAACTTTTTATGGAGAGGCGTGTATTAATTTCATAATTCTTTGATGTAAAGTTGTTTTCAGGTACCTTGAGGCGTTTGCTTTCTTGGAAGGCTGTAATAGAGGAAGCTGCCGTATCAACCTCTATGTAACTTTGGCTGAGCGGCGCGCTTTTCGTAAAAAAACACATTTCCGTAGCGCCGCACTTCATTTGTTGTGACAAAAACTCGCTAATAGTTGCATTTCTCTTCCAGGTACGTGCGGTGCATCAAGCCAAACGGCAAGAAGCAGGCTCACTGCTATGACGGGCCGCTCGTGCTGGACCAGCTCAAGTACCTGGGCATGCTGGACATCATCAAGATCAGGAAGCAGGGCTTCCCCATCCACCTGGCGCACCAGGAGTTCTGTCAGCGCTACCAGTGCCTCACCGGTCGGCGATGGAGGCAGGAGCACGCCGCCGAGGGCTGCCGGTGAGTGCAGCAGCGAGACGGGCCGGCAGGGCTGGCCGGCCTGGTTTGCCAGGTGCACGTTTGGAGGAAGATAGCCTGTGTGACAGATTAAGAGTGAAGGTAGAAGACGATTGTCGAGCTGTAGGCATATTTGACATTATTATACAGAGATTTTGCGAGTATGTGAGAGTTAATATGCTTGCATGCTCTGTGTGGTAACTAACGTCTGCGTTACTTCAGTCCGATTCTCGGCACGTCGTCCCACTGTTCACGACGTTCCATCTGATCTGCTCTGCCCCTATCCCTCCTCTAACCTCAGCGTATTGGTTCGGCAGGCACATCATGAAGCAGCACAACCTGCCGGAGCGGGAGTGGCAGATGGGCAAGACCAAGGTCTTCCTACGGCACCGCGTCCACGAGCCGCTGGAGGACAAGCGGACTGCGCTCGTTCACAAGTCGGCCGTCCGGATACAGAAGATCTACAGAGGCCACGTTCGCAGGAAAGGTGCGTTGTGACGGCACATGGTTGACTTAAACGGGGCTGGTGAGGCTGCAGTCAATGCTACACATAGTCTGCCGTATGGAGGTCGTAATGCGCCTTACATCTGGCATAACGCTGTATCACTATCTCTCATTACTGTTCACAAGGCTTTCTTATCGTTTCTGTCACTTATCTTTTTCGGTATATTTTTACATTCTCGCCGTCGCATGAGCTGCCTTTCGATCCACGAGCTTATCATAACCCACCATCCTCCTTCTCAGTCTCACCAACATGACGATAGACCTGTCGTTGCCCCATCCTTTGACCTGCCGTTCAGCTGTTCGTTGACCCATCACCTGTACTCTCCTCTCAGCGTATCGAGAGAAGCTGGAGGCAGTCAAGTGTCTGCAGCGTCACTACCGCGCCAAGCGGCAGCGGCTGCTGTTCCTGCGCCAGCGCCGCGCCGCCATCGTCCTACAGAGCCACCTGCGCGGCATGTTCGCCAGAGAGGTATAGACTATGGAGGGTCAGAGGAAGGTGAGATGATGAATGCCAGTGGTGGTGTTGTTTACCTGGAAGTCCGTCGGAGCTAAAACATGACAATTAACTTCGAGCACAGCACAAAACAGAATGTTTCTTTTTCATTTCGACTACGGATTAAATGCGGGACTAATTTATTTACTATCGATTTAAAAGAGTATTTTAAAGAATATTGCTTCGCTTCGCTGGGGATTTATTTTGCCTGTTGAAAACTTTTCAGCCGTGCAAAATCGCTTTTTTGCCACTTGAGGGGTACTCAAATGGACCACCTCCAGGCTCTTTCAACTCGTGCTGACGCCTGCTGCCGCCGCGAGTGGCCACCTCCGGTTGCCATAGTAACGTCGCCCGGGTTCCCATGGTAACGCGTGGCCCACTGCGTGTTTCAGGTGGCCACTGCGCTGCGAGAGATGAGAGCTATGGAGGAGGAGCGACAGAGGAGGGAGAAACTCGAGGAGGAGAGGAGGAAGGAAGAGGAGAGGCGCCGAGAGCTGGAGGAGGAGGAACGTAGACGGCTCCAGGCAGAGGAAAAGTACGTATATTTCGGACGACTTCCGAGTGGGCCGTTCTCTCTGCAGGGAGATCTTCCGAACGGAAATCTTTCGGAATATGAATGGTATTGCTACGCTTAATCGCTTTGCCTGGCGGGTTGAAACAGTTGCGTGAGATGATTGAAACGCTGATGCGTAAAGGGAGTAACGTAAAGACGCGGGATATCTCCGCCGCAAGTTTCACGATGATGGTAACATTGCCTCGACCAGTTGTATTGCTTGTCACTTCAAAGATAGGGCCTTGCCGAGTTAGTCGTGCTCGCTGTTAACGGAGAGGAGTGGCTTTGCTCTGCTGTTGGGACCAGATCATCAGAGGTCTGTCACCAGATCATCAGACGTCCGTGTGAGGCCGCGCGGCGGGTCGTACCGTCTCGGTACGGCGCGGTCGGACCGTCTCGGTACGGCGCGGTCGTACCGTCTCGGTACGGCGCGGTCGTACCGTCTCGGTACGGCGCGGTCGGACCGTTTCGGTACGGCGCGGTCGGACCGTCTCGGTACGGCGTGGTCGGACCGTTTCGGTACGGCGCGGTCGTAGCGGCTCGTTCGTGACCTGAGGTGAGAGGAAGCCCCGCCGTCCCGTGCCCTCTCCTCGCTTACTCGGCGCCGCGGCCGAGACCGCTATGTTACAACCACACAGTTCGCAGGCTTCGCTTGCGGTGCCCGCTCGCTTCCGATGCCTTTTTACCTGCCATGCCCGCCGGCTTCCCATGCCTGTTCGCTGATGATGCCGTTTGGCTGACGAGTGCCTCTGATCTGCCTTCAGGCCGCTACCGCCGCCCGAACCGCAGCCGAATGGAAAGTAAGTACAGGCGGGACGCGATTGAGGTGTGGTGGAAGGGTTTAATGAAGTTATGCAAACGTAAGGTATATTTGTATGAAAATACTTGTGCGTGTTCTTTGTTCTTGGTGAGTTCCTAATCACAGTTTCATTGTTAGCGACCTCCGGAAGCATTTATGATGATAATCCAACTTGCATCAGACGTCTTTTATTTAAAGTTACGATAGAACAACGCAAGCTAGAGCTTCTTTGTTCTGTAACTTGTTAATGTACTTTCCAACTTACTTAGAAGTTAAAACCCACCTTGAATCTTGTCCGAACTCAATTTTCTGCTATGAAAGGATAAATTTTGGTTTGGTTTTTATCAATTCATTTCAGTCTTCAATGCAGTTAATTCTCTTTATCCCACCCAACATTAATATGCTCACAGACAGTTTCCATGTTCACCTACTAAAACTTGAACTAACCCACTGCCACTGCTGCCCACATTTATTCATCACGATATCAAACTTCAACTAAATGTGCGACTGCTACACATTCAACCCTCATGAGTCTCTTATATCGGTGTATTTATAGAAAACAGACACACGCCAAGTGATGCGAATCAACTCGCGATTTGCGATTTGCGATGTAATTTCATCATCACCGATCAGCGAATCTGTTGCCCTTTTTCGACACCTGTCTCCCGCTGGTTTCCCATCCGTCGAGCCGTCAGGGGCCCGTGCTGAGCAACGCGTCGACCTTCGCGGTCATCCATCTCACGATCAATCTGTTCCGCAGGCTGATCCAGGACGACATCGACGAGATGACCGAGATCGCCGACCAGCTGAACCAGAAGCTGGCTGCCGGCGACGCCGAGCGGCCGGCGGGAGGACGCGCCAAGTCCTCCGTCTCCGTGGATCTCGACAACCTATTCTCCTTCCTGAGCGACATGAACTCGGGCCAGAGCAGCGTCGTGAACGAGATCAGGGAGAACCTGGAGGAGCTGGAGCTGACCGTGCTCGGAGAGGTGAGGGGCGGGGGGGGGGGGGGGTGCTGCAGGGATTGGTAGGGAGGCTGTAATGTCAGATGTTGGAAATTTAGCAGACGATTGGCTTGGTTTGCTGCTAGATACTCGATATTTTCTGGCAATGACTAAGATTAATAAAGCCAGCCAAATTGATGGTAATGCACGAGAGAAAAGTACTCGTAACGTGTTGTTCTCTTGTTCCCCGTCATCTTTGCAGCTTGTTAACAAACATTGTCCTGCACTTCGTCTGGGTCCGTCTCTTGCCGGTCTCCGAGACCATACCATTATCCACAATGAAAATGACCATCAGCAATTTGATAACGCCGCAGTGCTCGGCTCCCCTCTCCTCGTGTTGCTGATTCCCTCCCTCTCGTCTGAGCACGTGTCTCACGTTATGTGTCTTACGTAATGTGTCTCACGTAATGTGTCTCACGTAATGTGTCTCACGTAATGTGTCACGTAATGTGTCTCACGTAATGTGTCTCACGTAATGTGTCTCACGTTATGTGCCTCACGTAATGTGTCTCACGTAATGTGTCTCACGTAATGTGTCTCACCAGATGGACGAGCTCTCGGAGCGTCGTGCGGCGGCTGGCGAGCCTCCGCGGATTGTCGCCACCCCGCCCCTGCCGCCACCCAGCCCGCTAACTGAGGAAGCCGGCGAGGAGCCCACCTCTCTACCGCCGCCCCCGCCGCCGCCACCACCGCCCGCCGACCTGCCGCCCCCGCCGCCGCCGCCGCCGGAGGAGTCCGAGGATCAGGGTCAGGAGTCTGGGCCGGACCTGATCCTGCCTCCTCCGGGCGAGGAGCTGTACGGCCGCCGCAGTGGCGTGCCGCAGCCGCCGCCCATCGAACGCATCCCCAAGGAGCCCATCTATGAGAGCATCCTGGTCAACAACAAGAAGGCGCCGAGTGACCCGGAGCCGTCACCGCCGGCGATCCCGTCTGTGCCGCCGCCGGGCCCGCCGCCAGGGACCCTCCACACCTCCATACCGGCCCACCAGGGCGTGGACAAGGTCCAGCGGGCCACCCGGCACAGACTGAGGAGCGGCTCGCCGGCCGGACGGGCGCGGCTCACCAGCAGTCAGGCGCAAAGCCCCAACAGGAGCCGGAACAACAGCACCGGCAATAGCAGGCGGGCCTCGGTGAGGGGGCAGGGGGCCGGGGCCGGGGCCGGGGCCGGGGCCGGGGTGGGCTGTGGTGCTGTGGTGGGTGTGCGGCAGTGGTCGTAATTGATTGTATGTGAAATGTTATGTGTTCACACCGTCGGAGCGCCTGGAAACTGGGTATCTAAGTATCTTGGTTTTGTGGTATCTTGGACAAGTTATTGCTGTTTACCCTGGGCTAGTAGATGGAATTCTAAAATATTCGGCCGGTTGTGAATTTCTTCACGTGATTTTGCATCACAGTGGATATGTAGCTGAATTGGACAAAAACAAAAACCGTCGATATAACGTCCTGTTCTAACGTGCAAGTTCGCCTATGTTTGTGTGCGACACATTAAGAGGCGTTGACGCACGATCTTTCTCGTCTTCCCCGCCACTGACCACCGCCCCCCCCATCAGGTGTCTCAGGAGGAGGACGAGCGCGAGCTGCGCCGGCGCCAGCGGGTCGAACGGAAACTGCAGGAGCTTCAGGAGCTGGAGCGACAGGGTGATGCCAAGCCCGAACAGCAGGAGCACTTCGACATGATCGAGTTCGCCGAGACCTACTTCAACATGCACGAGCGGGTGCCGGAGGGTAAGTGGATGGGGGGGGGGGGGATGGGCTGAGGTGGCTGGTGAGGGCGGTGGTAGAGATGTGTGGTGATTATACGAGAGGAACTATTGTCGTATCGTATTGTCGGAGAAGATCAGATGATGGTGATGTCCGTGTAATCGTTAATAATAACAGATAATGTGTGCGTTCGTTATTCTGCTGGATTATTGTCATTCACTCATTCATTCAACCATTCATTGGTTCATTATCTTGCATCGCTTGCTGTAGATTTACTTGGCAATATTAACGTTTTTTTACGACGCCGGCTAAACGTTTAAAAAGAAACTGGTCGTGTTTCCGTTATACGTAAATACAGCCGCCCAGGCTCGTGACTGGTAGTGATGCTAATTATGATAGGTGCTATCTGTCGGGGAACACAATGAGATAATTGCACGAAAACTTGACGCTAATGGCTTTATGGATGATTAATCGATAAATTGCTGCACGCCTTCCTGACTCACAGGCTGTCATTTGAGGAAACTACGCGCCTCTCTTAACTTACGTTTCGGTGGTATGTGTCACTATCATGTCTCTGTTTTACCTACCACCTTAATATTTTAAAACGCGGTACAAATTTCCCTCATCTAATTTCATCTCTTCATCCGCACAGGTGCCATCATCTCAACTCTGAGCCGGCGAGGGAAAGGCTGTGTCGACTACCTGCCCAAATACGAGATGATCACCTACACCAAGGTGCCCTGTATCCCCACCTCACACGTGCACATGTACGATCCTGATGACGTGGACATCGCCTGCACCATCTTCAAGGTACGCTCGCCGCGCTGTGAGATGCCACCCCGAGCTATGCTTGAATAACGCAGGGTTAACGATTGATGTTACAGGCCTGATATGACGTGTTAGTTATAGATGGGGGGAGGGGGGGGGGGGGGGGTGCAGCTGGAAGGCTCATGTTGATATGTAATTATATTCGATGTGTGGATATGTGGATGTTAGATGCACAATCTGTCCAAAATGTCTGCCCGTGGTGCCATCGTGCTGACCGTGTGGTTGCCTCTCACAGGACCTACAGCAGTACATCAAGGGTGACATGAAGCCGGAGGCAGAGGTCAAAGCGATTCAAACTATCGTGCAGCACGGCATCGAAAGGGAGGAGCTCAGGAACGAAATATACGTACAGGTGAGTTGGATGGATATATATCTTCTCCTGGTTTTTATATAAAATAACAAGAGTCATAACACTATGGAGATCTCACTGCTGCTCCTTGTGAGGCTGCATATCGGATCAGATATTGTTTGTGTTTCCTTCCGGTGATCAGGTCACACAACCAGGTCGATTCTTTTTACCACACCACGCCATTTGTCACGCCACGCCATGTTTACGACGTGTACCACGCCATTTGTCATTGGCGGTGTAATAAACCCGTGACGGAGTAGTTGATAAATGTTCACCCTCTCAGAAAGACTGGGCGCTCTTCTCGTTGTTGCGGCCAGCCGGGCATACGATGGTACTTGGTCTGCCCTTACCCCGTGTCCGCCTCGTTCACAGTGTATCCGACAAATCACCAACAACCCGGTGCCGGAGTCGCTGGATAGGGTTTGGCTGCTCCTCTCACTATGCGTCGTCTCCTTTCCGCCCGGCAAAATACTGTTCAAGGTACGGCACGCCCGCGTGTACCCCGAGTGGTTCTTTAGGGGGATGACCTTGACGGTACCACCAACAATGATGGAGATAACTATCTCTTACTCATCCATAATACTTACAATCATTTTAATGCTGATTGATACTATGTATTTGTAACGTGTACATACCTGACGCCGTCCCCATAAATGAACATTTTTAGTACCTGCACTGAGACTTGTGGAGTAACCACTTACGTAATACATTATCGGCCATACTGACATAAATGTACATACCCCATGCTGGCCCCGTTCTGACAGACAGCTCTCAACCCGTCTTCCCCTCTCACTCTGGGCCCTGTACTAACAACGTGCGTCGCTCGTCCGTCACCAGTACTTTGTGAGTTTTCTGCGCAAGTCGCAGTACTCGTCGGAGAGTCGTGCGTTGCAGTACGTACAGTGGTGTCTGGACAACTGCAAACACTCGCACGTCACCTGCAGAAAGAACCCGCCCAGCACTGTGGAGATCACGGTCAGTGACAGGCGCCGGACGGTCTGCCGCTTCGTGCTGTCTTGCTTTCTTTCCTGAATACATAACGTAAATTCGAGTCGCTTTGGATAGGTGTATGCAACCGAGTCATTTGTCGTATGCAACCGAGTCAAAACATCGGTTCCAACGGATGCCATTATTTGATTTATTGATTGATTCATTAATTTATTGATTCATTCATGAAATCATTCATTCATTCATTCACTTATTCATTCACCCATTCATTCATTCATGCATCCATCCATCCATGCATGCATGCATGCATTCATTCATTCATTATTTTCATTCATTCATCAATTCATTCGTTCTTTCACCGACCTATCCATGCATTCCTTTATTTATTTATTTATTCATTCATTCATCCATCCATTCATTGACTGAATCCCATTCATTGCTGTCGATCGTTCCGGTGCTGACGTGGCGCCGCTCCACTGACCAGGCGATGAAGCGCCTGGGCACCATCGTCTGCCGCTTCTTCTTCATGGACGGCATGACGAAGGCGGTGGACGTGCACCCGATGGACACCGCCGCAGACGCCATGTCCAAGATCGCCGACAGGTTCGTGTGCTGCTCCAGGACTCACAAGATGTCGGTATCGGTTTTGGTGATTGATGACGGCTCCGCCCCCTGGTGTTCTAGCGGCGGTGCTCTCTTGCCATGCGACCTTGTGATCGCCAGTCTCTTTCTCTATCGCCGTCCTCGTTGTCATTATTTCGGGAGTTGCGTACTATCAAGCCAAACATTGCGAGTGCGTGGCCATATGGGCAATTGCATGAGTCGTAAGCGCCACGGGAACTGACCGGAATGCCGTTCAACTCAAGTTATTATTATTTTTTTAGCCTACAAACGTATTTTACACTGGCTGGTACCGGACCTCCACTTGTTTGGCGTCTCGACTCCAGAGCCAACCTGCCGACTGGCCACCTGTGTATCTCTGCGTGACTGTGGAACCCGGACGGCTGGGCCGTGACAGTTATCTGACCTCCTGTGTGTCTCTGTGTGGCAGGATCGGTCTGTGGAACCTGGACGGCAGGGCCGTGACAGTTATCTGACGTCCCGTGTGTCTCTGTGTGACAGGATCGGTCTGTGGAACCCGGACGGCTGGGCCGTGACAGTTATCTGACGTCCCGTGTGTCTCTGTGTGACAGGATCGGTCTGTGGAACCTGGACGGCTGGGCCGTGACAGTTATCTGACCTCCTGTGTGTCTCTGTGTGACAGGATCGGTCTGTGGAACCTGGACGGCAGGGCCGTGACAGTTATCTGACCTCCTGTGTGTCTCTGTGTGACAGGATCGGTCTGTGGAACCTGGACGGCTGGGCCGTGACAGTTATCTGACCTCCTGTGTGT
>JARFNZ010131020.1:0-11253 GCA_031763405.1 Balanus nubilus
GTTTCGTCTCAAGATTCAAATGGTGTAATTTGTTTTTGCGTACGACTTCAAAAATGTCAACAAAACGTGATTAAAAAATGTAATTATCCAATGGTATACTTATTGCAGTCATTTGAGGGTCCAAAATAAAGATATTGCTTTGAAATTTAGCATGTTGATTGTTTGGAGATACTTCTCTGACATACATTCCGTTATTTTAATTCTGAAATTGTTTGCTTTTACAGAAATTGTCCCCCAAAAACGTTTTTTGGAAACATATTTGGGGTGAAAATTCAAAATTTTGAAAATCCGAGATAGCCATGTTGTAGAGAATGTAATTTCCCGTCATTCAGTGTTTTTTGTATTACAATGTACTTAAAAACACCATGTTTTACGACCGTTTAAACATTCGTTGATTTTTTTTTTTAAATGGCGTGATATAACATCACTAAAACGTCATTTTCTCATAAATTGTCATGCCGATTTCGCTGAATTTTTTTCTGAAGACGTCAAAATGATGCATCATAAGGTGCAAAAAGATTGGCATAGAAATCTGACGTCGTTTAGAAGTTATTGAGAAAATCCGGAAGGGGGGAGGCAGATTCTGCCCCAGCGGTGCGCGGATTAATTCAATAAACTTACCTTTAATGTAATGAAGTTAAGTGCGCAAAATTTCATGCAGTACTTATGGTGGTAGCCATTATGCCGAAATAGAGAGGATCATAATCACGCAGTTCGTTTAAACGTTGGAAGTGAGTTAAAAATTATTTCCTTATATCTCTTGTTAAGTGATGTGGTTGCACGTTTGAGCCTTTCCATCAGTGCCACAAAATTCGTTACGTTGATTTTAACCGTTAATACCTTTAAGCATTTTTTTTTGTTGAATTGAAGGCTGACAACCGCTTGTGTGGGAGGTGTGAGGGGAGGGAGGGGAGGGGAGGGGGAGGGGGGCCTGACAGATCGTGCGTGATCTGAGCTCAATGCCAGCTAAGTGGGTGGATAAATGACAGCTCTGCGGATGATCGGGGCCTCAAAATCCGTATATAAAGCGGCGTCAAAGGAGGTGGGATGTGTGGTCCCGACTAAGTCGCCAGACATGAGGGTCCTTCCTCTGCTCGTGCTGCTGTGTGTAGCGGTCTTCTCCGTGGAGGGTAAGCTGGGTGTGCAGGTACTCGGTAAGCTTTTGGGAATGTCTCAACATATTGTAATTACTGTAGAGAGTTCTCCCATCTTTGTGCACTAGACTCGCCCCATACGGTTGCGTTTTTCATGCGCTGCGTTGCGATACGTCTCCACGCGTCACGATACGTCTCCATGCGATTTTGATACGTCGCGGCGCATCATAATACGAATGTCAAGAAATCGGCTCATTTATAGCTTGTTATAGTCATAGTATGACTATCACAAGCATATAATATGTCATAGTTTGTCGCAAAATCGAAATGGCATCGCAAGGCATCGTAACGCATCCAATTAAAAACGCAACCGTGTTCGGCGGGCCTAATGCACACAGGTGGGAGAACTCCTGCAGTATTTGCAATATATAGAGACTGTTGTTAGTGGTATCTATTTGCAAGTGAAAATGTTTGCAAGCGACGTGCCATTGGCTTCGAGAAAAAAAAAATGTTTTATACATTATTTTACAATATTAGCAATGGACTCATGTCAGTTGTTGGCTGTTGGTAGTAAATTCGCATAAACCTGTTCATTTAACTGAATTATTCGTTACATTATATATTATAGTTATAGGCCATCTGAAAGATGAAGCAATTCGAACAAGTAAACTATAAGCGAAACAAATTCTGACAATGTAAACTTGGGTGCTAACAGTTTGTTTTCTGTTTCCAGCCTCTCAGTACAGATGCGGATACTTTGGCCAGATTTGCAATAAGGACACAAACTGCATTCCCGGATACTACAAACCGAGCCTTCTCTGCCGCAGCCGGAAACTGCTTGGTACGTAAACATTCTTTTAATAGTTGTGTTCCCGGTTCGAGAGTTTTCCGGTTTTTTTGTATGACGTTGCTATCCGCTTAATTTCTCCAGCTGGTTTCAGTTTCTTCGGTGTCCCACTAGCCCAATTTATTCCAGACCAGCATAAAACTCTTCGGATACAAATATAGAGCTGAAACAGCTACTAAATCGGCATGAGTCGTGTTCCTCAATTTTACATGTACCATCCAGAGCCTTTGGTAGTCATGGGTCAGGTCAAGGTTAAGGTCATGTCACGGGGTCAAACAGGTCAAACTGCTCATTTTGGTCATCGGGTCTGTAATACATGTTTAGTAGTCTGGTTTACGTCAAGAAAGCGAAACATTACTCTAATTTTGTGTATCCACTAGAAGTGGACAAAAATGAAAACGCCGATTAAAATTAGCAGAAATGTCATGTAAACTGGCCGTATTTTGGTCTTTCAAAGGTAAACATTCCGTCATTTTAGAAGGGATTAACTTTGAATTTGGTACACTTATTCACTGAGCTAGTGTGTAACATACATTTTTCTCTTTGTTTTTTCATGGATAATTTGCAAAACATTTTTGCAAAATTTTCAAATATTGAGTTTTCAAAGGCAAACATTTCACATCAATTCATTCTATTCACATTTCAACTTCCAAAACTTCTAAGAATTCCAATTCTGAGATAGCAGCTTGATAACGGGGTCTATTAAATCATATTCATATTCATATTCAAGTCTATTTTTATTCTAAGTCATCCGACATGAACTTATTGAAATCGGTGCGAATGACAATCCGTAAAACCCTTTTTACCCAAAACGGAAAACATGACGTCACTCTGACGTAATTTCCGATCGACCTATCAAGAGCTCATCATTTTTCTTTCGGCGCTATGTATAGAATGAAGGGAGGAAAAGGTATGGAAAGTTCGGTGACGCTTCTAGCGTTGTTTTAGAAGATATCAGGAATACAAGGGAGGACAGCTCCAGCAGAATGCGGGCCAATGGATTAAAATACTGGTGTCGATTTATGGAGCCTGAATGAGCATCGGTTAATAGAATGAATTTTATTTTGCAGTTTCGAACTATATACAATTCCTTTATACAAATGATATACAATGTCACCCATTCATATACAATTTATGGCATTTTGGTTTGGATTTGATCATCTTTGCTTGTGCGCTCTCAGGCGGTTGCGCCAAGCTCTGCCAGTTCGGTGGCAGTTGGTGTCCTGATGGCAAGGTTTGCAAGAGCAGCAAGACTGGATACCCCCGCTGTGTCTGGCGTAAAGGCACCAAAGGTATGCGAATTCCTTTCCGCTGTTGTATGTTTACGAGTAATAAGTGCTGCCTTTATGTTTTGCCAGTTCTGAAATTTGCTCTCCACGTTATCAACTACAGGTAACGATCAATATATATATATATATATATATATTCCGGTCAAAAAAAATATATAAATAATTTCAATAAATGAGCTTATGCAATCCTTTCCATAACCAACATCTAATATGCAATTATTTTACTTTTCAGTCACACCATGCAAGAAGATTGGACAGAAATGCGCCAAGAACCGCAAGTGCATCCCATGCTACCTTGGGAAGGGCCTATGCTGCCGCCGTGCCTCTCTCATTGGTAAGTTATGGGCGGTAACTGGTAAGCATTATGCGTTACAATCAATGATTGTATGACCATTGATGATTTATGACCATTGATTGACCATTGATCAATGTATGACCATTGACCACCCACCCATCTTATATGGGTGCAGAAAACACGTTATAGATATATTAATGGAAAAACGCTAGCGGTGCCTTTAAGTGTTTTTTTTAGATAATCAAATGTAATTATAGGTGGGAAAAGAATAGCTTAGCTCTTGATCTCATGTTAATCAAATGTAATAATTAAAAAAATAAGGAACTTAATAACCTGAACATCATCAAATGCCTTGGTTTCTTCGGGTTAGGCATCCGTCACCCGGTAACGAGTGAAACATAACATCATTTAAAAACAAGGTACGCCGGAAGCCGCTAACTACTTCGATTTAATTTTATTGTTATATTTGATTAGCATGGTGTGAGATTTATACTTATCTTTTTCTACATAATGAACCTCAAAAGCGCCTTAATATGTGATTATGTAAACCAGCCAGGGAATTATAGCGCTATGGATCATGTGGTTAGGGGATAATACAAAGGTGTGTTCCAAGAAGCATAGCACATCTAAGTGGAGTTCTCTACCGTGATCCGATACAAAAAAAAACATAACAATACAGTTGTGAATAACAAACGTGTCCCTCCCTCAGGTAGTAAGAAGTATTGCGGTATCAGATACAAGGCTTATGGCAAGCAATGTGGCAAGTACTACGGCAAGGGCAAGAGGCACTACAAGAAGGGCTGCTGGAAGATCGGCTCGTATTGTGCTGACGGCAAATACTGCAGAAAGATGAAGGGTGGCAAGCGTGGCTGCGTCTTCAGGAAGAAAGGTAATTATAATCCAGGAAGTCATGCCGCTAAATAACAACCAGCTTTGGATGCCTTGCTCTTAAATTCATTTTGAAAAGTAAGATAGTTTTATTGGCTGGGACGGCAAGAAGAGGCATGCCCGTTGCCGTATCACACACCTATGATGTTACTGCGTTGACTATATGAGCGACATGGGAATTCAAGGCGTTGGTAAACTATAAGAATGCACACTGAATCGTTATTGGTTCAACATATATGGGTTAAGATGGGTGCACGTAAGCCTGGTAATTATATGGGTTTACTTATATGTGTACCGCTGTGTATTTAAACAGATTAGCCGGTCCAATATGGTTATCATGTGGTCTCTGCTTCCAAGCTTGCATGTGTCCCTGTGGACAAGGTAGGCTGACCCACATGGGAATCATTTGGTTACCATGTACCTGTACTATGCATGTGGTATGTTACACGCGCACAATGTTTTTTTTTTGTCACGCCGGCAGCGTTCTCTGACATTCCGACGCCTTTCAGTACGCGGTTGCCGCTCCTTCGGTCAGATCTGCGGGTTGAAGAACGACCGCAACTGCCTCCCGTGCTTCTACAAGAAGGGCTTCTGCTGCCGCCGCAGATCGAAACTCGGTATGAGCACTAATACCTACAACAGGGATAGTGGTGCTTGCTGTCCCCTCCAAACCTGGTCCCATTGATTTATTTGCTCTGATTGCAACTACTCTCAGCAGATAAATGAGGGAGCAGAGGGTTATGAAATGTCATTGCGTTAACCGGTAATGATGTAGAAATTATTACATTAGCAGTGACTATCTATTTGTGAGTATAAATAGTTTTCAGTTTTGATAGAAGGAAGAATGTAACATTGACGCAGCGTTTTATTTACCTGAGTTTTGTTATTGCAAATCTTGGTAAACATTTTCAGATATATCAACTGGAGACGATAGGTCTACTTCTGAGGGCACACCTATATGCCACCATGTTTTTGACGCCATCACAAATGGGTATCTACGTACGATAAACAAAATGATATCGTTAAAAAATGGTCGCAAGGAGATCAAAATTACGTTTTATGCAAATATACGTTCATCTCCTTCACCTGAAGCAGAGATATGCGGGAAGAATTTCGCTCATGAATGTACAGAAAATGTTCCCGGAATTTCACTCGTCACGGCGAATTATCTCCAGTTCATACCAGTTCATACCAGTTCATACCAGTTCATCCAGTTCATGCCTCTTACGTCACACCACGCCGTCACATCATCATTTGTGACGTCATCTCTGACGTCTCATCACACTCTCTGACGTCTCTTTCCTTTCGTTTTCCAGGCAGCTGTGCCAAACACTGTCGGTTTGGCGGCAAATGGTGTCCTGACAAGAAGACCTGCAACCAGAAAATCATCAAGGGAATCGTTTCCCGCCGTTGCCTCTGTAAGTGTTTCCTTCACACTGTGGTCATTGCTTGTTAGTTCGTCTTCTCTTATTGACAACACAGATGTACAACTACATGGTCACCTCGGTCTCTCTGCATGGATGAATACTGGTGAGCTGCGTGTGTTGATGCGTCTGATCGAACACCATGTGCTGGATTTTCAGACATTCCACGGTGTAACTACTATGGCCAGACCTGCGGTCGGAGCAAGAGACGAGTCTGCCTGAGGTGCTCCAAGAACAAGCTCTGCTGTCGCAAGGGAGTCACCAAGGGTACGTCGAGGAATAGTAGCGCCTGACGGATTGCTCCCCACCCGGCAGGATTATCCGTTTATTTACTGTTTAGATGGACAATACTTTGCTGACGGTTGCAGAAGTTTCGCCAAAACCTCACACCGTTTTTTTATAATGGAAAATATCACATGCTCCTAACTTCATATCAAAATTATGTATCCAATAAGTGCTGATATATTTGGTGTGCTTATTTATCACAGATTCTTTCTCTTTTCATGGGCTGTCATTGCACAATTCATGCCAACCATTCCCACAATTCATGGGCTGTCATTGCAGGTAAATGCCAGAAGACCTGCAGAGGTATCTGGAGGACGTGTACCCTGAAGGGATGCCGCAAGGGGCACAAGGGATGGTGCTGCAAGCCCCGGCGGGTAACCAGGGGTATGTAATCCGATACCATTCGGCTCTGAAAGGCAATTGTCCATAGCGGTGTGTGTTCATCTGTGATTGTTTATTAACAAACATTACATGGTCTCTTCGATGTCATCATGGCCAGTGCAATGCCAAATCATCAATATGTATCAGTGCGAAAATGAATGAAAAGTGAGTGAACGGCAGAAAATAGATGTCAAACAAACAAATTAAATTGACAAGCTGCATGATTACCCGATGTCGATCTCTTCTAATGTGAAAGATGTAGGAATAATTTGGTGTTTTCTGGGATTTCTTTCTTGTCTTATTCTGGGAAAATTATAAAAATGGAAAACGACGTAGAAGATCTTCTTAATATCATCTTCTAGAATATCTATAATAATTTAATTCATTTTATTTCATTTCGATTCATTCGTTCGAAGTCATTTTCTATTGAATGAGGTCTCAGTGGAACGCCATTGACTTGGAGGGAGGGGCAAAAAGTGCCCACTCCCAGATTGTCTCTGGAACCAGTGATCGCAGCGGGACCCGCGAAGCGGCATTCGAAAGCTCTCTCTACGAAACGCATCTAAATCATACTCGAAATTTCAAAATTCAGGTCACGTGTCAGGTCAAGGTTAGGTCAAAGGTCAAAATCGGGTGATTTCGCGTTTCGGCCCGTGGAGACTTGTGGACGCCTCTGGGTCCAAACTGCGTCAATGTACTAGGAAATGTTAGGTAAAGGTACTATGTGATATAAGTTCCCATACTACGTACGGGTCAAGGCCAATGTCAGATCACAATAGGTCAATATACCTGCAAGCTATACATGGGTCATGTGACATCTTTTATACGTCATTTTTGACGTAGAATTAAGAAAATATGTATGGTCATAAGAAGACCAAATTAATATCAGTCAGTTAAGGAAGTTTAAATTTTGAAATCAGTATTTTTTAAAAGAAAAGACGTATTTCTGAATTAGGGTTGCTCCGTAATTAACTTCCGACATATAGAGTAATTACTACGTCAAAAAAGAAGACATTGCTTTGAAATTGGATTTGGTGATAGTTACTACCTAGTTCTTTTCATATATGCCGATTTTTATTGTCTTCAAAATATTGGATTTTGTTGACGTTTTGTTTATTTTTTTCCAAAACAAAAAATATTTTGAACCTTAGATAGCCATGTTTGTATACAACTCGTCATTTGACGTCTTTAAGCGATTTTTCTTTGAATTCAGTTTCAAAACTGGATTTTATATAACCAAAATTAACACCTTTTGCCAAAACTTGGGATATTTACGTCGTTAGCGCCATCCGCTTGTGATTTATTTCAGATATTCGACAGAAAAGGAACACTTTTTGCCCCCCCCCCCCGTCAATGGCGGGTCAACTAAGGAATAAGGATCTAAAACATGCCAAGAACCCTGGTCACCCCCTAGCACTGCTGTCAAATAATTTATGCCTCATGCATTTGCCACAAAACCCTCACTCACACTAAACGCCACGGAACGAATCCATGTGCAGGTATAATACTTTGGTTGTGTTGTGTTCTTGTCACACTTCTGTTTATATTTGTTTCTCATTTTCTTCCAGAAATGTGCAAGGCGTCCTGCAAAGGCCGCAATATGTACTGCGTGAAGAAGGGCTGCCCTAAGAACTACCTCGGATGGTGCTGCAAGAAACATGGCTGCAAGGGCAAAAAGATTTGCGGCTAGTGCTTTTATTGCGGCCGTTAACAGCTACCCCATCAAAACTTCATGGTCGCAATGATTCCATCCTGGAACTCAGACCGATTGGACCATACGCTGGACCTTTCTATTACTTTACTTAGTCACTAATCACACCATTTTTGAAACTGAATAAATAATTACCGTACTGATTGATGTTTTTCTCCATCGGCAGGGGGAGAAGGTCTAGATATTCAGCGAATATAAAGAGGACCAGTCAATACATCTAACATCCCGACTCATGATACAGTACTCTTACCGTTGATTATCAACTTGCGATGTTATATCACACGGGAATATGGCAATTCTGCTCTCATCATCTCCGTTATTTTTTGGATAGCAGAAACCGGCAGCGCGAAGCCCCGCTTTTTGGGACAACTTATCCTTAATTCTTTCCGCACCTTCTCTTAGCATTTTGACCTCAGGTGCCATCTAAATTCAAGTGAAGCTTCTAGAATTGTTAAAGGGCATACGGACCTGCAAATCATATTCCTCCTACTACTAATACAGTTGGCAGGTTGTCGCTATTCGGTGTCAGTTTGGCCTTTCCTCTCCTCCGTGGTGTTAAGTTAGCACACACCCTATAGTGGGTGCACCAGTGAACTTCTCGTTATGTAACATCTGTACAAAAGCCCCCCCCCCCCTTGTATGGTCCACTTCGCAAAACTGTCACTAACCCCCCTCCCCCGCCCTCTGGCTCTACATATTCAGCAGACACAATACACGTGAGACAAAAATAGACAACTTTGATGTGTTTTTTAAAAGGATATTTTAATTATGTTCTTCAACTGAGTCCTATAAAAAAACTGTTTTGTACTTATTACATGTAAGCCTTTAACATATTAAATCATAAATTTGAGAGAGTGAGAATTCATAGGCGAGTTCAGGGATTTAATAAATTTGGGACTTCTGGGGTGTTTAGGGATTTTCCACGGATTTTTGTCATCGAATTTCTATTTACTTTCGGTTAGTTACTTAATACTACAACGGTAAGTATTCTTACCGTTGATTATCAACTTGCGATATTATATCATACCGAAACATGACATTTCTGTTCCGTTTAACACGCACTCATAATCATATTATTCCGCGCCCTGCTGGGGGGTGATTGAACATCCTTACGGTTTTTTAGGATAGCGAAAACGCCGCCGTTCTTGGGACAACTTATTCAACATTCTTTCCGCACCTTCCTGGATTCTGGATCTTGTCCAGAAACTTTGCCGCTGGATCCTGTTGATCTTGCTTCCTATTCTGAAGTTTTGGCCCAGGATCGTATGGACCCTGGATCTTTGGGATATTTTTTTGTCGTTGGATCCTGTGGATATTGAATCTCATGGATATATTTTAGCGTGAAATCCTGTCGATGCAGGATCTCGCAAACTAATTTTGTCGAGGGATATTGTGAATCTTGGATCCTATTTTTTTGCCCACGGCGTACGGCGTATGTATGTTTAGGTCGTCAAAAATGACATTTTTCATATGATTCTGAATAAATGGACTTATCTAATGTGTAAAATAAATTTCTCCCCATTGGCTTATAGTGGACAGGTCACGAAATTGACCTGACCTGAACTCACCAAAATACAAATACAAGACATAATGTTTGTAGGTACTGATGACCTTTTACAATCCTGAAAGTTGTATACCTCCTCCTCAAAGATTGTGGCTGACCTTACCTGGTGAACTGACCTGAGATGACCTGGTCAAAGTTTTATAAAAGGTGTGGATAAGATGTGGGATGATTTGTGCCCAAAACTGTGTTCGTGTTAAAAACCGTGTTCAACCTCCACTCCCTACGCTGGGCGCGTGTTAAAGTTCAAAGCTGCTCCCAACTGCCATTCGATCTGACAGCGAAGATTGACAGCGATATCGACGAAATTCAGGCAACAGTACCGACCATGACATTTATTTCCCCGTAATACAACGCCTGGTTTGACCAGAATACAGACCATTCGCGCGAAAATGTGGTAAAGCCGAACGGCAAAACGACTGTAACAACGGTGCTGAAGTCTGTTGGACGTTTGACAGCTATAGTGACTGAATAATACATTATTGAAGGCTTTTAGGCCTTCGCATGGTGAACAAATCAGTCATTTGGAGCTGTATTTTACAGCAGTGAGTTTCACTACATTCGTGCTGCAATATTGACTTGATCACGGCACACATTTGTCCGTCCACACCACAGTACATATTTGTACTGATAGGACAGGTTCGGTTCTGCGCAAAAGATCGACGCAGTAGATATTGTGACACTTGAACTCTGCAATCGCTGAGGTCAAAACCTCAGGCCATCAGAATCAAAGCGATGGGATGCATTCACTCATTCAGTTTGCTGTCAGGGTAGTTTGCCAACTGATTTAAATCAACAAGCATAGAACCTGTACGACGTATCCTACTATTTTAGCCATATTCCCTGCGGGGGCAGAGTTTGGTCCCCCTTCCTCAGCGTTTTTGTTTCTATTACCACTCCTAAACCGATAGGCTTAGTGTCTTGAAACGTTTGGACTTTTCCTAGAATTGAATGAGGAATGCTGTGTGAAAATTTGAGCAAATCAGTCAGACAGAGGAGGCTCCAGGCCCTCTGTCACTCTATCTCTGCCGTTTGTGGAGGCACTCTGTCACGATTAAACGTGTTTGAGCGAAATCCTGGGGATTGCTTGCTTCTTTGATGTCATACGGCAGACTAAATGCGTAAAATCCACCTTCTTAGCAATCTACATGCAAAATACGAGCGATTGCACAAGCTTTTGGCACAGGCGCACACAAAATGGGAGGCGATATTCACTAAATACGGTCTGGTCGTGCCCCATGCTGCATACCTGGATTGGCATACGCGCAATATCAAATTTAACCTGGCAGCCGCTGGGCCTCCGCGCCAGCCGCCAGCCGTTGAGGGGGGAGGGCTAATTATACGCCCCCCCCCCCCCAGGGCCTCCTCTAACATGTTAACTGGGGAGGGCTGCAGCCCCCTCCCCCCAGTGAAGCCGCCAGCCTCCCCAGTCGAGACAAAATAGAGTCACTGGGGGGGGGGGGGGGGGGCCGGGAAAT
>JARFNZ010131031.1:0-11250 GCA_031763405.1 Balanus nubilus
AATCTTTGGAAGCGGATACGAGTCATGTTTGATAACAGTGTTCACAGCCCGGTAGTCACAGCAGAATCTCACTCCACGATCCCTCTTCTTGAGCATGCCAACAGGAGATGACCAGGGAGACGACGAGTCTTCAGCCACCCCCTGTTCGTGCAGTAAGTGAATCTTCTACTTCAGCAGATCTCGCAGATGTAGAGGCGTGCGGTACGGCCTCTGGCGCACAGGCCTTGCACCTGCAGTGCCGAGTACCAATTGATGCCTCCCGGTGTAGCTACCGATGTCATCCGCAGACTGGGAGAAGACATCAAAGAATTCCTTGAGCAGGTCGTGATACAGCTCCATCTCCTTGTGCTCGAGATGCTCCACCGAAGGCAGCTTGGCGTCCTGCTTCTCTTGTCGTTTTGCTTTTTTGCGGTCCAAGTCAGACACTCGTGCTTCTTGGTCCTCTTCCTCAGCTTCGGTGTCAGTCACTCCTGGAGCCACCACCTCTCGAGCTGGCTGAGCTTGTCCTAGAACGGTACCAGACGGGATCAGCACCTCTTCATCCTTCATATTCAACACTCGTACTGGCACATCTTGGCAGGGCATGTTATTGTACACTGCTGCGGCCAGCTCCACATCATCAAGTTCAGCCGGCTCAAACACATGTGCATTCACAGCCGCCACCTTCCTGATGAAGAACACACTTTCAGTTCTTGGGGGACATGCCAGCCCATGCCTTGTTACCACATCAGCCCCAGAGGGGTGCATCTGGCGCCTTTCCTCACCTACTAACAGCGCTCCTGTTCCACAGTAGATAACTGCATTCATCTTCCTCAGCAGATCCATCCCCAACAGCACAGGGTCAGCCAGGTTCCTAGCAACATGAAACTGGTGCACAGTGTAAGACCTCCCCAGAACAACAGGCACTTCTGCTTGTCCCGTTACCTTCACATCAGTTTTTTGTTTATTTTGTTTATTTGATCGAACACCCACGGGCATGGTCACCCATTTACGGATGCGGTCAAGAACATAAAAACGTACATACATATTGGTATAAGGAAGCAAGCATGCAATAAATATGGGTAAAAATAAAACACATATCACAGTTCACAGCGCTCAGACAAGACTATTTGGTACGAACGTACGCTATCACCCTTTTCTTGTACTCTAGCTGGCTGTGCCGCCACATATCGACGTCACGGTTTGCATCGAGAAACGCGTTGCTGAGCTTGGGGATGCGAGAGAAAAGACCGTTTTTCACCGTGTTTACCCGGGCGTAAGGAACATGCAAAATACTTTTGTTTCGGAGCAGCCGAGTGGGGACAGCCAATGTACACATACCATTGGCCCGCACCCTGCTGGGGTGTTCAACACCCACCGTGAGGTTTATCAGATAACGCAAAAAAACCGCGGCGCCTGCGCGCCGCCTTTTTACACCAACTAATCCCGCATGGAATCTGTCTCCTCAATCCTCATTATCTTCTGACCTTATAATGACTGGGGGAAACACAAGGCGGCATTCGAAAGCTCTGAATGACACGCATGCTTAGACAAGAAACACACGGTTCAGGCTTGCATCGTGTGCCACGCAGTGGGTATCATTACGAAGTACTCGACTACTATTACAATCATGATAACGTCGCCAGCGGGACCACCACGGTTCGGGCAGTTTGCCAGAAGTGCCGAGTCCTGCACCTTGGGGGTGCTATATTTTTGTAGAAGAAGCAATCTACATTCACATCTGATCACTTCATAATATTGCACCTCTACTGACCCGATCCCGACCCCGACATTCGGATTCCTTCCTTATCAATTGTGAGGGCAAAGACGTGCTATGAAAAGTTGACCTCTTGACTGGTCATGACGGCTTCGTGCCGCTCCGCACTTCTACGGTCACTCCAGTCTCCGCTGACACATCCGTTTCGGTCAGGGGTAGGTACTTTGTAAAAACAAAAAACAAAAAACGGCCCGCCACACGGCCACACCACACATCGTTCCGGCTACCGCCCGAGGGCTCCACAGGCCAGCCAGGTCATGGCGGTCCGTATTCACCCGACTATGAGCTGCTCAGACAGCCCCGACTCAATACGTCGGGCCACCCCGACACATCGGGTCGCTTCGGTGTGGAATCATCCAACACAAAAAATAGAAAAGCGACTGTAGCGCCACATGTTGGTGAGGGAACATTCTTATTAAACCGACCGTGCCTACAAACCTTACTAGATTTTTTTACTCGTTGACCTTGGTTCAGGTCAACTTTACGACCTCCCCACTACAACTCAATGGGAAAAAATAGAATCCTTCCTATACACTTCGTGTTAGTCCATTTTTGTTCAGTTGGCATGTCATCTAAAGCCATTTTGGCGGCCCAGGTGCAATTTTTCATCAGGGACCATCTGAAAGGTTATCCGAGGTCATCCCAGGTCACCAGCAGTTTTTCGACAATAACTCTTCAAAAAGTAACAATAGAAACGTGAAAATTACTCCAACGTGTTTGTCTCTTTCAGTTACTTCGACTTAATGTAACACTACTTACTTGAGTAAGACATAAAGACATAAATATTCAATGCAACAAAGAGACTCAAGGGCCCGTCCTGGGTTGCACGACTGGAACATACATACATGCACGCACATACATACATATACATCGCCTCGCAGGGCCGCATTTCACATTAACTCTACCATTTGCAGAACTCAACATTCAGTACATACACTGCCCTTGCATACAACATCCGATTCCAACACGATTTTCAGCATTTAGTGATCGCGAATTAACAATCGCAGGACATATACAATGCATACATTACAATTACACTTGGTACACATATACACATTGTCCTCTAATTACCCATTTTATTCATAAGCTCACATGTATCGCTAAAACTAATACTAGCCCCAGAAATATTTATGAACTAAACCCTTTCCAGAGAAACATTTATCAAGCCTACATTTGAAGGAAACCAATGTGGCTGCATTGGCTATATCACCTGGTAAATTGTTCCAATAACCCACGCCCCTTCTACTAAAAAACGATTGACGTAATCTTGTCCTACTTTGCTGAACAATTAGCTTATGCTGATGACATCGTCCTCGTCTGTTCCTATCAAATTCAAACATGCTCTTTCAATATCCCATCCGTTGACCGTTTACAAATTTAAAAACTTCAATGAGATCCTCCCTCAATCTTCTGTATATAAGTGAAAACATGTCCAATGTTTTAAGCCTTTCTTCATACTCTAAATTACTAATACTGTTAATCATTTGTGTAGCTCTTTTCTGTACCCTTTCTAATAACCAACAATCTTTATCATATGTCGGAGAACAAGCTTGGACACAGTACTCTAAATGCGGTCTAACAAATGCACAATAAAGCTTAGCAATCACCTCTGCACTTGTATAAGACACATTTCTTTTTATGGCACCAATAATTCTTAAAGCCTTTTTCCTAGCTTCAATAACTTGGTCTGATGCTGACAGTTTACCGTTCACCATAACCCCTAGGTCCCACTCCAGTTCCGTCCGTGTCAATTAATTTCCCCCAGTTCATAGATAGTTCTTCTATTTATGCGGCCTACATGCATAAGCTTACATTTATTCAAATTAAATTTCATTTGTCATATTTCTGACCATTCAACTAGCTTATCCATATCCGATTGGACAATGTCCTGGTCGTCATTCCCCCTAATAAGCCTGAAAACTTTGAGATCATCAGCAAATTTTAAAACTTTACTTTTTACGCCATTTTCGATTGTATTTATGAATATTAAAAACAACAATGGGCCCAGGACTGAGCCTTGAGGCACCCCACTTAGCACATCTCTCCATTCTGATTTTGTCCCATTTAGTAAAAATCTGCTGGCACCCTGAAAGCCAACATTGTATCCATTTAAGCGTCTTACCGCTGATTCCGTGACTTTTTAGTTGTAATCCTAATCTTCTATGGGGAACCTTGCCAAACGCTTTACTGAAATCAAGATATGATACATAAGCTGTTCGCCCCTTGTCGAAGCTATCAGGTGCTACATCCAAAAACTCTAGGAGGTTGGTTAAACACGAATAACCCTTCCTGAAGCCATGCTGAGTGTCCCTAATGATTTCATTGTTATCCAAGAATTCCACTATTTTATCTTTAATAATTGACTCCAACATTTTGCAGACTGAAGACGTAAGACTAAATGCTCTGTAATTTTTCACCTTACTTTTATCCCCTTTTTAATATTGGAACTACGTTTGCCCTCTTCCAATCAAGTGTAATTTTTGTTTCTTTTGAGTGATTTGGAAAATATGATAGCCAATGGAATAGATATTTATTTTTCACATTCCTTTAAAACTCTGGCATAAATAGCATCTGGTCCTTCCACCTAATTCGGTTTTATCTTTTTTATATACGCGCTAACCAAATCACTACTTATATTGCCCACCTCATCCAGAGTCTCCTCTGTTAATGAAGGTGGATGAAGTAATGTTATACCGCTCTGGTCCTCAATTGTAAAAACAGAACTAAACTGATCACTTAATAATTCCACTATTTCATCATCCCTACTTACCATCTTATCATTTTCTCTGAGTGGACCGATGCTTTTTGAAACTTTGTTCATTTTGTAAAAGCTAAAGAATTTCTTACTGTCAGCTTTACAGTTTCTTGCCAAGTCTAATTCCTTTGCTCTTTTAGCTGCCCTGACCTTTCTCTTAACTTCATCCCTACACTTTTTGGTAACTTCTCTTATTCGACTCCATCGGTGATCCCTTCACTGTCTTAAATGCATCTCTTTTCATTTTAATTTTTATAATTTTTGGTGTCAGCCAAGGAGGTCTGTCATTTTTCCTTCGTTTCACATCATCGTGGGCTTGTTTCCATAGATCACTGATGGGTCAACCACCAAACTCGAAATACTTCAGTAATGTTTCGCCGCAATTAATCGACACTTCCTCGAAATTAACTACGTCCTCTTGCTCATGGCGGCCACGCATGTCAGCGCATGCGCCCCACCGCCACCTCATGCTCCCAGCACGTTCACTTATTTAGGTCACTTGCTCTGACCAGTGCAAATCTACTCCCATGATCTTATCCTATCGAAACCAACTACTTGGCTCAATGCTACTCCTCCCAACTCAAACCCACCTGTTCTGTTCAATGTCAAGTGTCGTGCTAACGCCATACAACCCACCTATTCTATTCCGTGTTCAGCAACGCTCCAACGCCGTACAACCCACCTGTTCTGTTCCGTGCTGATCTGGTCCCGTATCTGGCGCGCCTCGTCGGCGAAGGCCTCGGCGGCCTCAGCGTCGGCGTCGATGTCGTCCTGGTCGGCCGTCAGCACGCGCTTCATGTAGTCCCGCACGGTGCCCAGCTCCAGCGTCGGCGAGTCGACCAGGATGTCCACCACCTCCATGCTGGGCGCCAGTTTACCCTTCTCTGCAGGACAGGCACGTGGACGGGCGGAGTCAGAGGTGTGAACGGGACTGAACGGGCAAACTTGTCCTCTGGAAATGACGCTGCCTTGGTGGAGGCAGAATGGCGGAGATGTTTATTTAGGGTCGACAAGACTTCTATCAAAAACTGAAAATTATCAAACCAAATTGTTTGTAGCAAAGTTAAAACAAGCTTTCCGAATAAAAGTTGCCTCAATTTCTCCTCAAATCGGGAAGTCTTTCTGATTGGCTGCAATTCCACATTTCTGACATGATATAACACAGCTGACCATTCTGCCGAGGCAATAACTATCCTAACTTGACCACATGTTCGATTTACGACTTCGTGACCCATACGTCCCTATGACGCCACACACGTCCCTATGACGTCACACACGTCTCCTCCCACCCCACCCCCCTCACCGATGTAATCCAGCACGGCGGTGATGACGTCGGTCGGCGGGCTGAGCTGCTTGGTGAGGGCCCGCAGCGCCTCCAGCCACAGCTGAGGCCGCTCGCCGCCGAACCGGCGGCACGTCTCCAGCACCGCCGCGAAGTCGGAGGCCGCCAGCTGCGTCTGCAGGATGTGGGAGTGCCTGTGGAAGACGATGGGGAAGGAGGTGATGTTAGTGGTCACTGGTCAGCTACTGATTGGACACGATGGTGTGATGTCGGTAGATGTCAGGGTCTGACGCAGTGGCACGGGTTGGAGCAGTACGGACCCGGGCCAAGGCAAGCAAGCAGTTGTTCGAACTTGAGAGCAGTGCGGACCATGCTAAGGAAAAAGTAGGACCTTGTGGGCGAGGACGAAGCTTTCAAAGGCAAAGTCACCTGCGCCTTTTCACGCAGATGTCACTGACTCATTGAGGAGCAGATAGTTTCTGCAGCTGGCTGTTTGACAGTACAAGACACGAAACGATTAGAAGCCACATACACTGGTAGCAGCGTCTGTCAAGATGCGTCCCATCGATTCTCGATGATAAGAAATGGAAACACAGCCTCCAACACACACCGCAACGCACAGACCAGAACCACCAGGCCACGATACCCCGCTCCCCCCAGTACTCACATCCCATATCTCTCGTACAGCTTGGCGACCCCCTGCTGGAAGCCGTGGTCCTGGCACACCCGCAGTGCGAGGGGAACATCCTTCAGGCGTACATTGTCCAGCACGCGCAGCGCCTTCTCCGGGTCGCCGTCAGAGGCGCCACTGTCACCACCAGAGGCGCCACCATCGCCGCCAAAGCCGCCGGGTGGGGTCCAGTCGTCGCCCAGGTCGTTCATCTCGCCGGGCCTTGGCAGGTAGACCTCGAGGAGCGCCAAGAGGGCGTCCGAGTCCAGCGCCCCGGGCCGCACCTGGCGAGGGGGCGAGAGGGGAGGTTAGACACGGGAAAAGGGACGGTTAGACACGGGAAAAGGGACGGTTAGACACGGGAAAAGGGACGGTTACGGTACGACAAGCGAGGCGGAGGTATAAGCGTGGATACCAGCGTCGCTGAGATCAACGTCAGGCACGGCTCCCACTCATTAGCTGCCACTTAGCTGCCACTTGTCGCCTACAATCAGCTTCTAGCATTATCAAAATCAATTCAAAACTAATCAACGACCTAACATTATTGACTAAAATCCACCTAATCATGCGTCAGTCGTTCTCGACTACTAGCTGCGCCTCCCAGCCAGAACAGCACCAGCTGGTGACACGGCCGCTATCTGACCTCCATCAGGTGCTGCAGGAACACGGCCTGGGCCGCTGGAGCCGACACGAACAGGTCCAGGTACTGCTGGATCGGCACCGACGACTCCGACTCCGACTCCGACTCAGAGTCGGGCTTTGGCTGCAGACAGGCCAAGGAAGAAGTTAGTCAGAAGGTGGCGCGCGGGGGTGGGGTGGAGGGTTGGCAGGAGCTGTGGTGCCACAGGAGAGCTGTTATCAGCACTTGTGATGTAGTGACTGACGTAAAATGTAGATGTTGAGCTGTGCGGGAGCCCTGAAACGAATTGGCTGACCCAATAATCGCATATTACACTGACCCACACACGAATGTAAGCAAGCAAATTTCTTAATGATCTCAGCAAAATGCTAAATCCAGAAGTCTTAGGTCCACCAATAGATTCGATAAATACAAGGATTGTTCATTACATTCAAGCTCTCCGACTCATTTCAAACAAAGTGCATGGTAACGAGATTCTGTCTACAGCGTTATTGATCAGTCTTACGCTGCTGACTGTGCAGCAGAGTTCCTGATCCGTCTCATCTACTCACTCCTTACTGCGCAGCGGACTGATCCGTCTCGTCCATCTGCTCCTTACCGTGCATCGACCCGCTCCTTACCGTGCAGCGGAGTTCCTGATCCGTCTCATCGACCCGCTCCTTACCGTGCAGCAGAGTTCCTGATCCGTCTCATCGACCCGCTCCTTACCGTGCAGCGGAGTTCCTGATCCGTCTCATCGACCCGCTCCTTACCGTGCAGCGGAGTCCCTGATCCGTCTCATCGACCCGCTCCTTACCGTGCAGCTGAGTTTCTTCAGCAGTTCCACGGTGTCGTCTGGCTTCACCTTCAGCAGGGCAGCGCCGTGCCGCAGGATCGCTGCCTCGCACTGAAGACACGGCGAGACCGTCAGACTTGGGGACCAAACAGACCGTCACACTCGGGGACCAGACAGACCGTCACACTCGGGGACCAAAGAGTCAGTCTCGGGGATCAAACAGACCGTCATACTCGGGGACCAAACAGACCGTCATACTCGGGGACCAAACGGACCGTCAGACTTGGGGACCAAACAGGGGGCTCGGCTTGGTCCCCGTTCAGTCAGTTCATAACATATTATCAGGCCTGGCCCAGAAACAAGAGCGATAAATGTAGAGCTAATTTTGCTACCTCTTATCCCATTCATTTTCGTTAAGCCAGGGCTTACTGTTGATAGGAAGACGTCTCTGTAAAAAGACGCAAAACTAACTTCAAAACTCTAGTCTGCTTTCAGGCACCACTTTCCCTTCCCCCGCCTTCCAACCTCACACCCTCGATCTACCCTATCTGACCAGCCGGTCACCTGCCCCCCTCCTTGCCCCCCCCCCCTCCACCTCCTCCACCTAACCTGGTCATGTGACAGTTCACTGATGTACGTCAGCGCTCGGCCGGGGTCACCGAGGTCCTCGGTGAGGATCGACACCACCACGTCGGTCTGCTGGTGCCGGCGGGCCATGGCCAGCGCCTGCTCGAAGTAGCCGGAGCCGCGGCACACGCGCACTGCCGTCCCAACGTCGTATTCCACCTCGTCGCCCTCACCCTGGCGGCGGCGGAGGGAAACATAGGTCACGTGAGGAACGGAGGCCGACGCACGGGGTGACGTGGAGTACACAGCAGGTACTGCTGAAGTCGCGCGGAGCACATGACCGATGGATCATGATCACGTACTTCTGATACATGAGCAGATTACATGAGAAATACGCAGTAATGTTTACGTTGAAAACATTCAGCTTTGGAAGAAATCGGTTTGGAAATTTTGATTAAGTGTATGGCGACAATACAACAAAAGTAACAAAACAACATTCGTAAGAACCGTGTCACACCAGAAGCACTCACAGCACGTCTCCATCAGCGTAGACCGACGACACACAAAAGACCACACAAATACCCCGAGGCAGTTAGTGTGTTGTATCCGACTTGTATGAACTGGTCGAGCTATATCTGTATCAGCCAGTCGAGCTGTTCTGCATGAACTGGTCGAGCTGTTCTGTATGAACTGATCGAGCGGTACATGTATGAACTGATCGAGCTGTACCTCTATGAACTGATCGAGCTGTACCTGTATGAACTGGTCGAGCGGTACCTGTATGTACTGGTCGAGCGGTACCTGTATTAACTGGTCGATCGGTACTTATATGAACTGGTCGAGCGGTACCTGTATGAACTGGTCGAGCTGTACCTATATGAACTGGTCGAGCGGTACCTGCATGAACTGGTCGAGCGGTACCTGTATGAACTGGTCGAGCGGTACCTGTATGAACTGGTCGAGCGGTACCTGTATGAACTGGTCGAGCTGTTCTGTGAGCCGCAGCTTGGTGTAGCAGTTGATGAGCAGTGTGGTGTGGTCGGCGCTGGCCAGCCCACCGCGGTGCAGCGCCTCCAGGTACAGCGTCAGGTCACCGATACGCTGCGTGTCCAGGTACTGCCAAACACGTCACCAAAACGGGGTCACGAGCCGAAACCGGTCGTTTCGCTGACAGAATTTCGAAAAAGATCAAGAACGTTATAAGGAATATGATGAATAGTAGGACGGAGCTTTCCAGCGACGTAAAGCAAGGTTCTCCGGATTGCCAACTGCACATATCTGATAACGTTCATGAACTGTACTGAGCTATTCTCATCGCATCTTTCCTACTTGCTAACTGCAAAAGCTTCACGGCATACCTTTCTGATGACGTACGAGGGGATGAGTTTTCTGATGGTCTTGATATACTGCTGCACGGCGCCGTTGTAGTCGCCCTTGCCGTGCAGGTAGTCTCCGTACTCCTTGAAGATGTTCATCAGGCCGTCGGCGTCGTACTGCTGCGACTGCGCCAGCCTGGACACAGGGTAGTACGGGATGTCAAAAGAGCAAAACAAAGGGTTAGAACGTTGATGCATTGCTTATACAATATTTAGAATATCTATCGACGAGGAAATCCCTAATTCCATCGATTCATATATTCACAGTGGTACATAACTCACAAAACAACCCAGCATACAAAATGTCCGGACAAATTACAAACACAAGTAGCCAGCTGGTTCTGGGGAGGTATGACAATACTAGCCACGGTTCTTCCAAATCTTAGCTATCATCATTTACAACAGTTACCTGTCCAGCTGGTCACAAACAAAGTCCTGATAAATGTCAAACAAACCTACCGCCAAACCAGCTGGCTCAAAATAGTCAACATTTATTATTACCCCCCCCCCCCCCCCTAACACCCACCTGATGGCCATGTCGTAGAGGTTCTTCTTGAACAACACCTGCAGCTTCGCCTGGGTGTCGAGCTCGCTGAGCGCGTGCAGCTTCCTCGCTGACGTCACGACGAACAGCTGTCCCCAGTCGCTGACCACGTGCTGCACGTCCCGCAGCGGCACGTGCAGCGCCACGTACTTGTTGGCCACGTCGTACACGGTCAGCACGAGGCGCTCGGACGGCGCTGCTTCACTGAGAGGGAAAAGAAATGGGCTCCAGAGCTTGTATTGGTGGTGGTGGTGGTGGTTGGGGAGCTTTCGGATACGGCGGTGGTAACTGTGCCAGCCACTTTCCACCGCTTTGCGTTTTGTTGTTGTTGTCGATGTTTTCAACACGTTTCCTCATGTACATGATAGATAAGTTGAGTTTGTTGAGTTTATCATAGTTAGAATTGTTTTTCGTATTTTCCTACTTCACTCCATGACGTCTGAGTTAATGAACACGGGATTTATTGCTATAATGCTTGCAAACTAAAGACTTGTGAGCCAGGTCCGGTGCTCACTGAGCGTAAGCTTAAAGCTAGCGTAGACAAAACTTAAAGATATGTGAAGTTGGACAGGTCACAAGCAGCCACAAACCAAATAAATCCACATCTGGCCTACTTGCGTTTGTGGCTGTTTATGGCCACGTCAACCAGTGTCAGAAAAGCGGTGTTTCTCCATTTTTCTTAACTTGGAAATTTTATTCCATGAAAACTTTGACTATAAAGCATGATTATGTTTAGTCTGTGAGTCCAAATGGCAGGAGAAGATAGACAAAAAATAGCATGCATTATTATTTTTCAGGCTGCTATCACCATAGGAGTCGGGATAAAATGGGATTGTGCTTAACTTTTAACATTACGCCTATGGCGTTGCATGGAAAGAATCGAGT
>JARFNZ010131042.1:0-11250 GCA_031763405.1 Balanus nubilus
CCGTTTAATATATACGTTTGGAGATCGCCAGTGACAACCATTCTGTTATATTTCCTTTGTATTAATTTGCAGAATTTCGCCTCAACCCGCATTTATTGGTCAAATTAAACGCCGGAAACCCCCAATGACCACCACTCGGTATAGCGTTTACTTCGTATTTACTGTCAGAATTTCTCCTCGCGCCTTTGCGTTATCACCGATGGAAATCCTAGAGGCGTTCCCAGCCTCCTGAAATTGCCCTCAGACCGACACTCGATCGCCTCGCGAGTCGCATACGGAAAAACACGCCATCGACCTCGAGAAATACGCCGTTGGCTTCCGAAAACACGCGTCTGGCGCCCGAAAATACGCTTCTGGCGACCAGAATGACACAACGGAGCGCATACAAAAGCAGGGCGGCTGCTCGGGTCGGCGACTCAGCAGCTTTGGTCAATGGCCGAGCGACAGAATAGGTGGTCACTGACCAACTAGGAGGCTAGGTCAGCCAGCTGTAATTAGACCAGCTGGCTCAGCTCCGAGGCCGGTGGGAGGGGGAGCGGAGGGGACGCAGGGGGAGGGGAAGCGGGAGCCGGGGAGGTGAAAGGGAGGGGCATCGCCTGGAGGCGTGGTGTCAAGGGGGCGAGCCTCTTTGAGCGGTGGCTGGCTGGGGAGGCCAGTGTCTGAGATCGATTGAGGGTCCTCAGAAACACTGCGATGTGTTGGAACATATGAGAAGATAGAACTTGAAAGTGGGGCGACGGTGATGTTGGAGAGAGACACAGAGGAAGGGTCAGGAAAGGAAAGACAGCGAGTTGGGAAGGAGGACTAAGAAAGGGAACGAAAAATTACAAAAGAAAGAGAAAATGGAAACTCGGAGAAAAGTCCGAAGAAAGGCATTCAAAAATCGCCTTGACATAGCTCCGGAAAATAAGACACATGATAACAGGGCGAAACGCAGTCGGCGGCAACACAAACAAAATGATAAACCCCATTCCCAACCAGAAGTACCCCGCTCAGCATCTCACGTTTGGTCGCAGGATGAGTTTGTACACGTTTCTGGCGAACATTGACGACGCAGAGAGTACGGAGGAGTCAGCTGATGACATCACCGCTGCCGACACTCCTCCCAGGCCGAAGAAGCTGACGGCGCTCGGTGTCAGATACTGCAGCACTGCGGGCGGAAGGCGGGTTCACATGGTGTGCAAGTTGCCTGCACAACTGGTCGGAAGGAGCGTCTGCACAAAGTGTGGAAGGATTGCAAAAATTATATGTCAGAATATAACACAATTGTCGGGTATCTCTACGTTTAACCAAGGGAAAACGGGATTTTGTGTAATTCACGTCAATACATTAATCAGACTTTTGTGTATATAGCCCGTTTATTTTCAAAAGGTTCAAAGTGCATTCTCAACTTTTTCGCGTGTATGCAATGTAAATGTTCCTTTTTAAAAATGCCTGCAACGTTAAATTTAATTCCTTAAACGTTGCAACTATTTGAGATTCTTTGCGGAGAGCACCTTTGACCGCTCGCCTTTTTACACGCGCTCTGGAGGGGTCTCGAAATTTAGCGCCCTGGAGGGGCGCTAAATTCTGAGACCTCGGCTTCGGCTTCTCGGCTTCGGCTTCTATAAGAGCTAGAACGACTAAATTTTGGAGGGTATAGGAGCGAGCGTACGGTAGCTCTATATTGTGCAATTTGTATGACTCTAGGTCAATATTTTCAAGGTCACATGAGGTCAAATTTGCAAAGGTTTCTTAATTTAGGGCCTAAATCCGACCTTCATATTTTTCGCTCCAGCTCAAATATTATGATAGCTAGGAAGAAAAAAAGCAATCGAAAGTTCATGAAATTCTCTATCGTGACATTGTCCTCAGATTTGACCTCAGATCAATAGTTTAGGCTCTAGAGGTCATCAAAGGCCAATGACTTTTTTTCTAGGAAAATGCGTTTTTCACCAATAACTTTTGATCCAATAAAGATAGGACGATTATTTTAGCACCATTGTGTTTCTCTCGTCAAGATGCTTTGATATATATACATGGTGATATTGCAAGGTCAACTTTAAAATTTGACCTTTGGTCAAGGTCACGTGTTGACCCGAAAAGGTCATGTTGCATATCTGTCGTCGATGTGCCTTGACGTGACGAACACATTGGTGCCTTCCGCACGTTTCTAGCTCTTCTTTATCAAAACGTATTGGCAAAAAAGCGTAAGTGACCTCGGGTGACCTCAGATGACGTTAATGACGTCACTGATCAAATATTGCACTTTAATCTTCAAGAACAGCCTAAGGTTACGTGATCCTGTAAGAATTAGACAAACATGACCTGTTTTCTACTAATAGGAATGATCTGTATTTTCCCCATTGACTTATAATTGGGAAGCCAGGAAATTGAGCTGGCTTCAGGTCACCGAGATGAGAAAATCCGAGATATACAATTTGTAGGTATTTGTCATCTTATGAAATCCTCGGAGTTTGAAACCGATCCGCCGAAAAATGTGGCCACAGCACAACCGCAAACTTACAAAATGGTAATTTTAACGTGACCGTACTTTGACCTGACCTAATGACCTGACGTGACCCAGGGTCGAAATTTTCACACAATATGTGTCATTGAATTCTAGGCATGTACTGAAACAACGGCGGCGTTGCGCGCCGCCGTTTTTTCACTATGCTCGAAAAACGTGAGGGGGACATATTCTGCCCCCTCCGGAGCGCGTGTTAAAACCTGCGCCCCGCTGGGGGGTAAATTTTACCCCCCCCCCATTCCCGTATTTTCGCAATAGTTTAAAAACGATGATGATATCGACGTCAAACTTTCGGGACCTTATCTGGCATCAGTTTGGCGTCTTCCTGGAAAGTTTTGAGGAAAAAAATCGACCGAGAACTTGTTTAGAAAATAACGTTTGAGTGACGTCACGTCAGGCCATCTTCGGTCAAAAATTGACAAATGTCTGGTCGCTCATAAAACATTGAGTTTTGAATAAAAATGCAAAAAAATACCGTCAAAATAAAGGAAATTACATTTTCTTGAAAATGGCCATCTCGGATCCTTAAAAAAATGTTTTTTTATCCCCAAAATAAAAAAAACATAATCTTTGGGAAAAATGACCACAAAATCTAAAATTTCCACTTTGTTCGAAAAAACGGAATACATATAATAGAACTACTTCTGAGCAAATGCTATACCAAATAACGAATCAATATCTTGATTTTTGATCCCCAAATGGCTCCAATATGTGTACAATCTGATGACGTCATTTTTTTCATTGCGTTTTTTGGCTTTTATAGATCATTTACGTAAAAACAAATGACACCATTGGATTCTTTGGACAAAACTGGTTCATAAGCATGTGCTTTTTATTACAAATTATGAATTTCGGAATTTGACCTTTTTGACCTGACCTTGGACTGACCCTCACTTAAAATGGGGTGAAATGGCAAAATGACCGTCACTATCGATTTATACGTCTGAAACAACACATAAAACATGTATTATACGGCTTTTATATAACTTTTGCTCAAGTGACCTTTTGTGACCTGACCTTGACCTTGACCTGTACTTAGCATGGGTCACATACTTTAGCAGTGCCTTCCTCTAATACGTGGAAGAATTTTGGCTAAGTTTAGGCTCGCTGATGTCGATAGTCTGGTCTCTGCAGCCAATAAATCGAAAAAAGGTGATTTGGGCATTTGACCTGACCTTGACCTGACCTTTGACCTTGTTAATGCAATTTTAAGAGCTGTTTAGGGTTGTTTTATCGAGAGCTTTCGTTTTCCGTCTCGTGCGTCCCGCTGCGACACTTGGTTCGGGAGTTACGAGGAAGGGTAAAATTCCCCCCCCCCCCTCCCACCCCACGGCGGGGCGCGTTCGGCTGGAGACCCCAGCGGGGTGCGGGTTAAAAATAAACGAGCTATGGTTTATCAATGTTGACTGAGTCAATACGTTTTCTAATGAAGTTCAACACTATTCGATAAATTGCATTGTAGTGTGAAAACTTTAGCAATGTAGCTGATAAAGCTCCGTTCTAAGTCCCTCATGACTTATGAAGGTAAATGGGTTTAGGGCAACAGAAAGTTTTGCTTTCTCCTGCAGCAGAACTTTCCCTTCTATCGAAGCTTGTGGTAAGAGTCAAATAACACCACCAACGAAATTAAAGTAAACAGCACCTTAAACTTGGAAGCAGCGCAATTTAAAGTTTGTCAACGTCCAAACGCCGCGGAAGCACATCAATTGCAGAGAAAGGTCACCGAAAGTTCACTGCGCTCGGTTCCAGTCGAGCGCTGTTGGTTTGAGATGGATTGGTGTCACCGAGTAGCACTTTGTTATTCTGAAAAGTTCGATAGATGCACTTATAAAGCACCCAGTGGAGGTGAGCGGGTACACGAGGAATGAGAGTAGGCTTTATGTATTTGGATGAAGCCGACACTGGCAGACTTCATCAGACCACATGGATAATTAATAGAATGCGATGCATTTGCAGTGCAAATTTATTGCCTAACGATGTAGCCTGTGGACAGTCTGAGACTCACCGATCGGTGGACAGTCTGAGACTCACCGATCGGTAGACTGTCCGCGACTCACCGATCGGTGGACAGTCTGCGACTCACCGATCGGCAGTATCATGGCTGAGTGCGGTGGAACGATGGGCTTCGCTCCCGGGTACATGGTCTGGTTCCAGTCTGCCGGCGAGAGAAAGTTATGTCAGTGGAGCACAGTAACGCCATTGAGTTTTACAAAAAAAGGAGGAAATCTATAGCTAACGGTATACGGTACTGACGAAAATCAAGTTTAGGAAAACCAATGTACCTACTTTGCGACCGAAGGTCCTCCCACAACTGTAGCAGTGATTCCCATCTCTGCTTTCATGTCTCAATCCCAGTGACGTCATATTACTCTCCCAGTGACGTCATATTACTCTCCCAGTGACGTTCTCCGTCTCACCTGTTGATTTTGCGATGACTCCGACGAGGATAGGCGGCACGGCCATGATAACGCAGCCGAAGGCGGCGATGTAGGACAACATCTGCGCCTTTTTGCCGCTCTTGCTGCTCAACACTCGCTGAAAGTACACCTAACGGAGAGAAGAACGGTTGGTGCCGGAGGCTGGGCAGTTGGGGTGATGCTGGGTGTCTTTGAGTATGTTCTACAGGAGTGAGGGCCATCGAGATGATACTACTCTGACAAATGAATGAAATTGGCCGAACCTTGACATGTTTTCTCGATATAAAACACACAAAAAGTTTAATTGTCTTACTGACGTTGGTTTTCACCTGTTTTTGTTTTGTTTTAGTAAGTATGATTTGATATCATATTGAAATTTGACAACTTGGTATTTATCCCTCCAAACCATTTTTCGCTTTCCAGCTCCGTGAGCGTCAGCGTTTTGTGCTTTGACCCTCTCCAAACGACCTGTTCCCCTCTGGACCCTCCATTTGACCGACCTGCCAGTGTATTATAAACCACCTGTTGCCCTCTGGACCCTCCATTTGACCGACCTGCCAGGGTATTATAAACCACCTCTTGCCCTCTGGACCCTCCATTTGACCGACCTGCCAGGGTATTCCGCCGAAGATGAGTAGCAACGAGTAGTCGACGTAGTAGCCCCACTTGCCGTCGACCGAGCCGATCCAGTCCATCTGCTCGGGCTCCACCTGCCCCACTGCCTCGTGGTTCCACGCGAAGGGGATGCACAGCCACTACCGGCCGCCGTGGAACAACACACCGGTTATGAACGGATATTGGGGATGGGCTAAGGCCAAAAGAACAAACTTTACCAGATGTCGAACGACCAAGTCTTACAAAATGCATACATACTTAATCAATATAGCAAAAAGAAATACTCCTCGCTGAATATAATTACAGCAATTAAACTTAAAGATGTTAACTGGCGCAGACAGGGCCATTCAGTTGTAGCTTCTCAGATGAAGAGGACAATTATAGGAGGCTGAACGGTCGATGAGCCTGCCTCAGCAACAAACAAAGACAGCATTGAAAGAAAGGTTGGAAGTACGAGATAGCTATCGGCAAATGTTAGTGCTATTTTCATTGATGTATTGCTGTAGTTACTTGCCAAATTCACCAATAGTATGAATTACTAGCTGGAAAATGCTTCAATCAAATGTTGGCACGATTCATGCAACGTTATGGGCGCTACGTGCAAGAACTATCGGAGTGCTGAGCTGGTAGCGCGTCATTTCTGTCTCATTTACTGCCTACTTAAGCGCGTGCGAAGAACACATATATGCATGCAAAGAAATTCTGAGAAAATTAGGTATTTTGATGTCATGTGTCGTCCAAGAACATGTAATACCATTGTATCATTACTTCCATATCAAAGCATCTGATAGATGTCAATTGTCAATTATCTAATAAAGATATTTGTAATTTGAACTGTATTTTCGGCATTAGCCACCTGAACCTAACACCCTATCCCCGATCAATATTGCTGTCTTCTTGATCTCAGTTGTCCAACGTTAATAATGTTTCATCTTTTTCTAGCATATGATTTCAAGAGCCTTGCTCGGCCATCGTTTTCTGGCGCCTACCACCGTCATTCACTCTGGATACCGCGCCAACGGACTCTCCACGTGCAATTGCATATGCACATATCCTTTAATTTGTCAAAATTTTGGTAATTTATTTCACAGAGCAACCATTAGAACTAGAGTGCTCTCTGAATTTGCCAACGTATGGAACTCCTAGTGCATGCATCTGACAGTCTGACACACCTGCACCTGTGAGCCGCGGTCGTCTGCGACGCATCAGACCTCACGCTGTACTATCTTTAGAGCGGATGTGCCTGGCCCCACCTGCCACCTGCTCGTGCGCCCTCGACCAATCAGCAGGCTCGTGCTACACCACTGGGTCAATGCCGGTATTGATTTCGCCGCGGGTGGTCCCGTGGAATCCGTCCCCCGACTCTACCCTCCCCCACCCCCGCATCATCCATGCAAATACACGCAGTGGCGCTATTTCCGGAACAGGTGTGTTTGCGAGGGTGTATTGTTATTTCCGGCTCCCAGTCCTCAAGAAAATATGGACATTAAGGCGATGTCAAGGTGTAAGGTGTAAGGTGATGTCAATGACCGTCTCTGTGTGCAGGACATATTTGTTTAGTGCACGGAGGTAACGTGCGAGGGTGGAAAGGCAAATGCCAGGCACAGCAGTTGTGCCTTCCAGGTTTGTTATAATCGTTTGATGGTCTTTTAATGCGTTCTTGTCTGTGTCAAGATGGGAGCATGTAATTCAGTAATTTAAAGTGAATAATAATTTTTGTAGCAACTTTTGGTATGATAACTACATAGTTCTTTTGCACGTTGGTAATATATTTGTATGATATATTTCGGTGCAATAATTGCAAAATTATTTCAATACTCGGCCTTTGATGTTCCGGTTATCTAACTTTTCATGTTTGATGCGTCCCATATTTGGTGCACTTGACATCCCTTGTTCGATATTTTCTTACCAAAATTAACCACGCTGCTGGGACAACATTTAACAACCGTAGTTACCGCATCCTAAGACAGCAATAAATTCCTCACAATCACCAAAAGTTTCCTCAATATTTCCACCGAAATGTCCTTGCTCCCTATAAACACATCCCCGTTCCCCTGCAATGCATCGCTGATCGAACCCAGAGTGAGGAGCTGCCGGCCGGCGCCCGGTGACGGTAACTCCGACTGCTCCGAGTGGCAGCGACTGGCGGTGTTACCACCGGAAGCCGGCTGCTTTTCTGGGGAGATCCGGACAAAAGCAGGTAAGGAGCAAGGAAAGGAGAGGAATGGAAAAAGGAATAGGAGGAGAAAGGGGAGAGAAGGGATGGGAGGAGACAGATGTGCAATATATCACACGAAGAGGGCCGCGGGAACAGACATGGCGGATTCGGAGATGGATAAAGAGGTGTGGAAGCGTGGAGGATGACTATTGGATCAACGGATGAACGAACAGAGACGGGATGATGAACAGGAGCATGACTAGAAACAGGGGCAAAGCCCTGGTTAATGGAGGTGAAACGGAAAATAAAACTTAATGGACGTATGTTGGAACGGACATTGGAGAAAACATCAGGTGTGACACGGTGTTTTGCTGGGGTTGTTTTTATGGACTGCTTGCTCGATAGCACAGGAGTTCCACAGGATATGGTGTTTTTCTCTGCTTGTTTTTTTATCGCTGACCTGCTCCATCGGAACCTGGGCTGACTAGGATAAACGGATTGAGAGTAGTCGTCCAAGTATTTCTGGATGGTGGAAATGTTTCATGCCGAGTTATAGAACGAAGTGCAGTTAAATCAGCTTACAATAGCAACCAATACCTAACAAATAGTGAATATCATGAAACTGTTGATGTATCCCTGCTGAACGCCCGGCTAAATGCCAATCGTGGAAATGGATAGCTATTCCAGATTTCGTTGTACCATGCAGCCGAATTACTTTATAGTTATACATTCCCAGCCCATATACAATTATCTGGCTCATTTTAGCGAACTGGTCACGCCTCGTACTGGCTTCGAAAGTGCAGTTGCGTCCCATACCAGCCAGAAGCGAATTAAGGTGTTCGAGGGCATATGAACTGGCCGAAAAATTGTCAGGAGTTAATTTAAAGAGATGACATGCAACGGAACAGTTCATGAAGGAACACCAGCCGAGTATTAATGAAATGTAAAATCAGAAGAGCATTGCACGCTGCATGCAGCAATCAGCATTCAGGTTCGTAAACGGTAAAAGATGAAGTATGTGTGTGCAGAAGAGATGGATCGAGAGTCAGAAAAGATAAATGAGTCGTGAAAATGCGATGCTTCTGATAAACGCTGTAAAACTGGACGGAATCCGTGAACTGTATGGAGAAACAGCAGCATATTTTGTACAGAAAAAGACAGCCATCGAAAACTGGGAGATGGACAGTTATTCCTGCAAGAAAGGCGTTGTCAAGTAGTGAAAAAGTTGTCGGGTTCAAGAGAGATATTTGGAAAATACACGCATTCGTGCGATAGGTAAACACGCTGCGAGCTGCAACAAAAGTGCCGTCAAGGGGGCAATAAAGGTGCCGTAGGGCTGCAAGAAAGCAGGAAAAGCTCCCTCGAGACACAGAAGGAGCCGAGGCCGCCATGTCGGCTCACCAGGCCGAGGAAGATACAGACGAGCTGCACGACGTCGGTGTATGCCACGCTGTAGAGACCGCCGAAGAGGGTGTAGAACACGGCGATACACGCAGAAAGCACTACGCTACCCTCGTGGCCCACCTGGAGGATCACGTTCAACGTCGCCCCTGTGGAAAGTGACGTCATTGAAGGCTCAGGGTGATTAGGAGTAAGGCCGAAGCAAATGTGTTACTTGTCGTCAGTGTCGAATTTGGGTTGGAGGATTGCAGAAGACATGTCGACCTGAGTGAAGAGCACAAGACCTGGCCGTTGATCATCTGGAGAAGGTGGTGACTCTCGATGACCTGAAGACGACGGAGAGTGAAGAATCTTTTGATACCAAAAGGAAAAAAGTTCCACGTGGATTGGAGACATACTACCGTGTCTTGATTAACTGGTCCAAAGATTCTGAATAATCGAATATTTATCAAACTCTTCTGAACGTGCATCATGGAAATGTGAACTACTGCCATGTTTCATGAGGACCATGACTCTTCGTATGAAAAATTATAATGTCTCAAAACGATCATGAGCTAACTATTAAACGATCCCCGTTACAAACGATCCCCAGCGCCGTTGAGTTAGACGTTTCAACGTGACTGTCGTTCCTAAGTAACCATTGCAGCTGCTGTCTTCCCAGGAGAGCAATTGACTCGGGATCCTCTGAGCTACGCCCGACTGCTAAATGGCATTTCACCCGGATGTGACCGCAGTTGCGACATTAGCAAGAGGAATGAATTACGAAGCGTCGTTGGTATGAAGCGCCTGAAGCCGTTGCACGTCGATCAAAATAAGTTCATTGAAGCTTTGGGCGAGGTCTTACCACCATATTTCTGGATAAAGTCGCCGATATGTTGCACATGTGATGTGCTGTGGACGTTTATGCTGGCATTCGAATGTGGCTTAATTATAATCATTATTTCCGCTAAATCATTAACAACTGTCGTGAATATTAGCGAACTTTAGTATAGGAGAAGCAGTTTTTGCTAAGTTATCATATGATATCCCAAGGACATCGCTAAGGAAATGTATCAACTTTGCTAAATAACTCTTACTCTGGTTTAAAGTCTGTAATCGGCGTAACACACCAAGTTACGATGCCTGCAATGCCAGAACGCAATCCAATTCGCTATATTGCGCACATGGTGCCACAACCTTGTCATGTATTCATGAGGCAGCGGATATTTGCCGACATAGTTATGTCCTGGTAGTCTGGTGGCATTGACACACATACCGAGGTGGAGTGGTTTCCGATGTGCGTTGCATGCTGCGCCGAAAGTAATTGCCGAAAGTAATGGCCTCGCTACCAAGATGACTGCGCATTGTTGCGCCTGTGTTATACCGCATGAGTTGTAGGTATCGCTGCATGCAAAAGGAGCCCTAAGCACAGTACAAACTGCCTCGGAGATTCTATGAGTTCAGACCTTTACCGCTCACAACTCTCTGAGCTCTGGCCTGGAGCTACATCCGATTCAGATATAAAACAACTAATATTTCTGGTCTGAGCCCGCCTTTTTGGACAGTCGGTGTCAAAGAGGATTACTTATGCTTACTCGTATATTGGGATCCATTTTGCTTCTCAGTTCAATTAGAGAACACAACTTATGTAGAATGACGTTCTTGGAAACGTATCGAACATACAGAGTGATCATTTGGAAGTGTGATAAATTAGGGGATTGCCAGGCACAGTTATTTCCCATTGATATAAGTGCAACACATGCCTTGCAACGCACTCCGTAGCATTGCACTCCGTAGCAGTTCACAGCAGACGCTCAAAGTGAACACCTCGATCCGTCCGGTGCCACGTGTGTTTACCGTTTTCTACGGCCGCATTCGGCCGCTCCAGGGACCTCAGTTCACACTGAACACCATAACTGAGGGCCTACGACCAGAAGCCGAAGTCAGGGTGGGACGGGCCCGGACGGCCCGCTAGCCAGAGGTGCATGTTTTTGTAGGGGATGATCCAGTAGCTGAGTATGGATACGAGGAACTCCGCCACATCACGGCAGGATTGGTTTCAAGGCAGGAGATACCATCCTCACGAAACCAGTAGCCTCTGCAGGTCGCGTAGGTCTGGGCAGGGACCAGGTGACCGGGGGGGGGGGGGGGGGGGGGGGGGGGGGGGGGGG
>JARFNZ010131053.1:0-11250 GCA_031763405.1 Balanus nubilus
AACACCCCCTTCTAACTCGGTTCCTCTGGTACTTAGCGGAAAACGGGAAAAATTGTTCGAAAGCTCGTCAAAAATCATTTTGAAGCTAATCCAGTCATTTTTCGCTCAGGTCAAAGGTTAGGTCACCAGAGGTCATCAAAGGTTAATATTTCCAAAATATTGACTTAAGGAATTTCCGCCATTATTTCAGGAATTATGCTAGCTAGGAAGAAACTACAAAAGCAGTAGAAGGCCCATGAAGCGCCCTTTTGCCAAGCTGTCATCAGATTTGACCTCAGGTCAAAAGTCTAGGCTCCAGATGTCATCAAAGGTCAACATTGCTGTTTTCTGGAAAAAAAAGTTTTTTTCGAAAATAACTTTTTAGCTATTAAAGATAGAGCATTTATTTTGACACCATCTTGTTTCTCTCGCATCGAAAATTTACACGTTGACGTCTGGAGTTCAAGCTCAAAATTTGACATAATGTCAAGGTCACGTGGTGACCTTAGTAGGTCATGTTGGGTCATGCTGCATATGAGTCGATGCATATTGGCGAAACAAACACGTGGTACCTTCCGCACGCTTTTAAAATTAAACTCTTCTCTATCGAAAGTTATTGGCAAAAGCGTAAGTGACCTCGGGCGACCTCAGATAACCTGTACTAGTATAGAGGGGTCACTTGTCAAAATTAGCGCTTGAGTCATCAATTCTGACCTAAGAAAACATTATCCTGAAAGAATTGGACTGATCTGATAGGTATCCTCTGAATTGGAAGGATCACAATTTTTCCTATTGACTTATAATGGGGAGGTCGCTAAATTGGCCTGACCTCAGGTCACCGATGTCGAAAATCCGAGTTGACAAATTTCAGGTAATGATGTCCTTATGTAAACCTGAAAGCATGGTTGGCAAAGTTGCTGTTATCTGGTATGCATTTTGGTAGATGTACTCTTTTGTGTTCTGGGCTTTATAGGTCTGCAGTGCATGATCCAGTTGGACAAATTGAATCATACATGATTGTTCTTCATATTTGATTTAATTTTGTTTATATTCCCATTTTCAAAGAGTACAAAAATTCAACAGTACAAAAAAGAGTACAAAATGCATACCAGAAAACAGCAACTTTGCCATCCATGGTCCCTCAGTTTCATCTTTCAGGCTGAAAGATTGAAACTGATCGTTCAAAAACTGTAGTTGTGGCACGCTTTCAATTTCTTTAAGGCTTTGTCACGTGACCTGACCTGGTGATCTGACCTTAGATGACCTGGCGTCCAAAATTTCACACAATGTATGTAATTGACGCTAGAACACCTGTGCAAAACACAGGGTTGTCGCTGTAGTCAGAACACCCCCCCCCCCCCGGCACGGCGCGGGTTAACATTACTGTCCTTTGACTATTAAATCAGCATTATCCTACAGTATATTAAGAAGCTACATCTGACTGAAGGATCACTTCCTCAATGCACACGCCGAGCCGCTGGCCGGTATTGTATTTCCATCCGTTTGTTTCAATTCACCACCTTCGCCAGCTGCGATGGACTGTCATCTGACACGAGGTCACCGTCCGCCCTGCCCTGGGGCGGCGTTGCCTATGTGTGAGCAGAAGCCCGGACCGACCAGGCCTCGGGTCGCGGAGCCTTGTCTGCTGATATTAACAATGCACGTGACACGTACTGCCGCGGGGCAATCGACGCTCCCACTGCACATCCAACGAGCGTTTAAAGACGCTCGCACGCATCATTAATGCAAACCAATGGCCAAGGGTCACTCTCACTGGGTCTGTGGAAAGTGAGGTAGTCTGCAGCGTCTTGTGCGCGGCACGTTCGGGTAACTCGATTATTACCTTTACCATGGAACAGCACTTCCAGGTAATACGATAACCAGCTTTACTACGGGTACGGCGGGTATTAATCGCGCATCAATAATCGGAGATGCAATGAGAGAGGTCATAAAGTTACCTTGGATGACGTCTGTCTTCTTGTGCACCAATGCATCCATTGACGTTTATGCCATTGTCGTCTTACAATTTTATTTGACATACGCACTATGCACATCTTAATTTGCATAAAAAATAGAAAACACATGCATACCATGTCATTTTTTTTTATCGATTTAAGTGTAAGCCGAAAACATGATAGGTTCAGGCGTTTACGCTTCGTTGGCAGAGCAGGTAAACCGTCTTGTGAGTTAACAAGTTTTTTACGTTCCCGTTTCCGTATCCCGTTTCCGTATCCCGTTTCCGTATCCCGTTTCCGTATCCCGTTTCCGTATCCCGTTTCCGTATCCCGTGTCAGTATCCAGTCTCCGTATCCCGTTCCCGTATCCCGTTCCCGTATCCCGTTGCCGTATCTCGTTCCCGTATCTCGTTCCCATATCCCGTTCCCGTATCCCGTTCCCGTTTTCCGTTCCCGTATTCCGTTCCTGTGTCCCGTTCCCGTAAGGTCGCGTACCGTTCCCCTACTTTTCCGGGCATGTATCCTGCTCCATATCCTAATCTCACTGTCATTTCCATTAGTCTTGCAATCACCTCACAAGGATAACCTTCTTCACCTTGTTTTGTTTCTCTTTAATTGTTCGCTACCTCGTAGATCGACAAGTCTTGTGTTGGCAAGGTCGCTCTGCCTCCACACAGCTACCACATAGCCGACCGGGGTCACTAGATCACTAGGGTCACGGGTCACTAGGTCAGCTAACGCCCGAGGCAGAGGTCGGCCGAACGCGGTGGGGGAGGGGGGCGCACGCAGAGCGAGGGATTGGGTGGGGATGGGATGAGGGTTGGGCTGGGGGGGGGGGGGGTACAGCTGGGATACGTCAGCTGCCACCAACACAGCAGCCACCGGATTTTATTACCGGCAATCGTGGCCGATAGTGGGGCGGAGCGGCGGTGGCAGAGGCGGCGCGGCGCGGAGTCGGAGGGCCGCCACCGTCACGAGCGCCCTGTTGGCTGCAGTGAGGGCGACCCTGGTCGACCTTCCCTCGTGTGAAACTTGTGAAGGCATTGGTGAATCTGGTCAGGCCTGCGACGAAGTGAGTGGGATCAGTGTGAACTAATCACCAGGGTGATGGTTTGTGTTCGTGGGACCATTAGACCTCATGCGGGTCTGCAGTGGCTTGAACTTTGAAGGAACTAGGCTGACCTGATCAAATACTTGCCGTTGTGTGTGAACCTTTAACATGTCTGTAGCAGTGTGAGCTGGACCAGAGTCACCTTATCAGGTCTACGACGGTGTGGAAGATTAAGAACCGACGTGACCTTATCAGGCTGGCAGAGGTGCATGAAGACATGTCGACTGCAACGGATATGAAGAAGTGTTAGAGGAGCCGATGTGGCCTCATCTTATCAAAGATATGTTACGGTGTTCATGAGGACCAGGCTGACCTGATACGGTCCGTAGAAGTGCGAGTGGTCGGCTCCCCGCTGGATGTCACTGCTGGCGCGCTGCTGCCGGGAGTGTGACGATGGTTCTGAACAGGACAAATCGAAGAATCGCGCGCATCTGATGTCCCGGTTCAGAAGAAGGGGGCGCTACCGTGTGCAAGCCGCTTTCGAGGTATGAGAGTTATCCTTAGTCAGCATTAATGGAACTATAACCATGTATATCCTTGCGTAATACCTACGAGTGGTAAACTACAGTTACATTAATGTCTTGCTGATCGCCCTTGGCGGAGGGCTGCCGGTTGGCTGATTGGTGCTGTCTAGCAGCAAGACACTTCTCTTCCTTTCACTGTCAGGCCAGTTATCGATGCAGATTGATCTGTCAGCAGTGACGTTGATAAGACGGTGAATGATTTTGTTTATAAACCCGTGAGTCGCTTTGGACTCTGCGTCCAATTTATTTTTCTGGAGACGAAGACATGCATTATGCAACTTAGCTGGTTATTGGAAGCGCACATAAATATTAATGCATCTGAAGCAGATGAAAGAGTCCGGCCGCCGCGCTGAGGGAAGTAAATGAAATATGACGCAGCACAGTTACATATTCTGACTTCGATTTGCTTTTCATTGTGCACCATACCTTTTTGATTGCAGCTTTGCACTCGGGCTGGAAGATTCATTTAGGTACCTAATTGAGCATAACTACGTGTCCCACAGCATCAACAACATTTAATCGTGGTTACCAATAGACCTCAGACGGGCTGAATTCACGGATTCAACTCATCGGTGTCATGTGAATGATCCGCCTCTGATTCAAATGACGGCTACCTATCAACGACAAATAGCCGCTGTTTGCTTTTGTTCCGCACTTTTGTTGGGATGGAGTTTGATTCCTATGAAATCAGATATGGTCTGAGCACATGCCATTCTTACAGAAGTCCTATAGGTTCTCGGTTAAAAATGCTGATCGTTAGGGGAGAGTGAGTGCCCTTAGTAACTTAAAATCCAAGTGGATTTTATTAAAATAGGTTGTTCTTTTACTTTGATATGTAGCTTTCCGTGTAAGTACATCTGCACAACCTGGTTTATTGTTTACAATTATTTTTCGCAAAACCTTGCAATCGGCAGTTTTAGGCACAAGGTCATCATATTGCACCCCCACCCCCCTCCCCCCGATCGGCGCATTTGGGGCGTTGTGTTATTGCAATGCAACGCAAAATGTTTGATATTTGCACGCGCGCGACAGCTCACACCTTACCTTCTAGTATCACTAGATCTTAAATTGTTCTTCCACATCATTTCCACGTGTTTCGTGCAACAATAAAAATAAACAAACCAATTTTTGGTACACCTTGACCTTATTCATGGATGTCACTTTGTATGACGCATTTGGTATGGGCGCATTTATAAAAATGCAATCAGTTTGTAAAAATGTAATCGGTTTGTAAAAATGCAATCAGTTTGTAAAAATGCAATAATGACGGACGCGACATGTTCCAACTTAATTCGACGATGCAGAAGTATACCGTATTGGTCAACTTAACCGGGAACGAGGATTAGTCGCCGATAATATAACTTAACCCTATTCTCTGCGCGCAACCAGAAAACCGATTCCCTACGAGAGAGGAGGCAGATTTGCCCCCCAAAAAGATCTCGAGATCTAACAGACCGATTTGGATAAAACAAGCACCATTGGATGCACCATGACGACATCTCATCATTCAAGTAAACAAAAAACAGTTTTGGCAATAATAAGGGCTGGGGTCCAAAAATAGGTAAATTTAGGTATTTTGTAAACGCTATTGTAATCATGTTTCTCGACCGATTTTTATCAATAAAAAACTGTTTTTGAGCTTCTTAAGTATAGTACTTCTTAAGTATCTTCAACATATTAAAAGAAGATTTTGAAAAAAAATGGACAATCATAAGCGTATTCAAGACTTTATGAAATGTGGAATTTCTGGTAATTTCTCAGGATTTTCTGGGGATTATTTTTCCATCAAAATTTTTGGTTTCCTCGGCACGACATGATGTAGTATCATGCTTCAATTGCTAAAAATCCTAATATTATAAGTTAAATTTGATATTGCTTATAGGCGGATCCAGGTATGCAGCATAGGGGGTGGGCCACAACCAGACCGCACTAGTGATTATCGCCTCCCATTTTGTGTCCCTCAGTACGCCTCTACCAAAAATATGTGCTATCGCTAGTATTTTGCATGTATATTGCTAGGAAGGTGCATTTGACGCATTTATTCTTCTGTATGACACCAAAAAATCAAGCAATCCTCAGTATTTCATTAAAAACCGTTCAATCGTGACAGAGTGCCTCCTCAAAACGAAGCCCTGGCGCTGCCTCTGCTGGATCGATTTTGCTTTAATTTTCACACAACACTCCTCATCAAATTCTTAGAAAATTCCTTAAGACATGTGACGCTAGGCCGCACGATTAAGGAGTAGCAACCGAACAACCTCCATAGCAGCAAAACGGCGGGGCGTAGCGCTGCTAAAATTGACACACCTCGGACATCGATTGCCCATATTGTATGATTTTGTTTTACCCCAGGCCATCTCAGGTCAGGTCACCAATTCAGGTCACGTTGCCCCACCTCTAAAAATGTTAACACGCGTGTCACAGCCACAGTGGTTGACTGATTAATTTGAAACTTTCAGCAATGCATAAGGAGCACCATGCAATGTAATGCACCATAAGCAATGCACCATGCAATGCAGTTCCTACTACTAGTATATCTCGGATTTTGTTTATGTCGGTGACCTGATTCCAGGTCCTTTTTGGTGACCTCCCCCATTATAAGTCAATTGAGAAATCTTCAAATGCTTCTCATTTTTAAGAATAACCTTTGACCTGTGACCTGTGACCTATGACCTATGACCTATGACCTATGACCTGTGACCTGTGACCTGTGACCTGTGGCCTGACCGGCAGGGTGTGGAGCTGTCGCGCTCGTGAGATCCTGTGACCTGTGACCTGTGACCTGACCGGCAGGGTGTTGAGCCGTCGTGTCTGTGGTCGGGAGCCACGTTCGGCGAGTCCGTGCTGACGGACTCTCCCCGCCATTCGACCATGGTCACCCGCGAACCGTGTCAGCTCGTGCGCATCGAGCAGAGGGACTTCCGCAATCTGTGGCAGGTTAGTGACCGGCCGGTGACACACGGAAGCTACCGATCTGAGCCTAGTGCTGTCAAAAGGTAGGGTAGACTGAGCTTAGACGGGCATTTTTCCTAGACGGGCATTTTTCCTAGACGGGCATTTTTCTTAATTCGGTATGACTTTAGTAAGGGGAAATTGGGAATAATAAGGCGAATCGTGTTAGAGCTGAGATGAGGGCTGTTTCCAGGGCAGTAAAGTGTGCTCAGTTCATATCCGACCGGTTACCTTTCGGCAACCGAGGGTAACCGGGTGAAATTGCACGTGCAAGTTCGTGCCGCACTCTACCCTATCCACAGACCTAAATACGATGATTGCGTCATTAACGGCATTGAACCGCAATACAGGCGACAACTACCCGACATCCTGGCTGGCTCTATCCTAATCAATTTTGCTAAGCCGTGAAAGCTTGGGTACATAGCACGTAGCGCGTGCATAGTCGCGCTAATGTCGAGCCAGCCGCACCGCCAGTTGTGAAGAGACATCTGTTTTGAGGTGGCGTTGACCGTTTGCGTTAGAGGCACGATAAACTTTATTCTGAGAGAACCGATTGTGTAACTTTCAAATATAACCGTTAGCGATAGTTTACTTAGATATTATTGCAATCATATGTATTTCTTTGGTAGGTATCGTTGGATAGCCTATACATCATCTATCAAAACAACATAAAGTTTGAATAAAACAAAAAATCGTAGACGAAAAAGCATGCGTTAGCTAGCTTTTGATTCGGAGCTGGGTGGTCGCTGAGGAAAACTTGGTCCCGGCCTGTTCGTTGGGTCTGTGTGTTCAAGCCTTCTTGCGTCTTATGGCCGAACGGCTGGGTCATTCGGGACGGATGTGGCACCGTTGAATGCGACCAGATCAAGGAAGGATGATGATGCCACTTGCAGATCGATCGGTGCCACGTGGCACGTGTCACGTGCCGCAAAGTGGACAAACAACACAACATAATTGAGAAGCGCTTCAGGCCAGACGGTTGGCGCAGACGGGTCCATATTTGCAGGTCACACGAACTGCTACCTGTTGGGGTGCCCTTTTGGGTATCGTGTTTCCGAGAGGTGCAAGCTGCACCCACCAGTGCCCTTTCTCATAAACAATTCTTACAAGTATACTACGGTAGTATAATTGTTGTCTTTATTTTGCAATCCACTTCCCCGGGCTGTTTCATGAAACTTTGTACTTTTTAGTTGTAAAATTGTAAAACCGAAGTAGTTGTACTTTGCAGACAGCAGGCTGAAGCAGAAAGTGTCGGAAGTTGTGCAGTAAATTTGCGAAAAGTATTTTTAAAATATACAACTTAAAAGATTTAGCAAACGTTTAACAACATTTGGTGTGGAAAACAAATATGCATAGGTATAATATTCAAGGATGTTTACAAATGGGAGAGTAACTTGCATTTTGCGCAAATAAACAAACAAAGCAGAACCTGTTAACCTAGCCACTACATGCGTTACATACCAATACAATATACTATACTAATAGCAAGATTTGCTCAAGAACATACATGTGCCTAGGTTCGGTAGTCGCAAGAGCAAGAGATAAAAGCGAACACCCTCAAACCTCAACCTCTCTTGTGTAACTGTGGAGGCAATATAAGCTAGTCCTTGTTGTTGTTCAAAAACCGACGTTGTTCTTTCCGTCGAGGTAGAACATATTGAAGAATGAATGACTGAACAAAGTTCACAATGTTGCGTCACCATACGTTTAATAATACTTTTTTCGGAATTAATCAGTTGAAGGTTGAAACGTTTATCTGTACTAGGCAACATGTTTACAATACATTTCAAAGGCATTCTGAAACGCTCGACTCGGTTTTCTTCTGAAGTGAAAACCACGTGTTTGAAGCGTGCTATGGTTATTAAAAATACATTACTGGCACGAGACTTAAGTTGACGATGTCCGCTGGGCACGAAGCAAACATTAAAGTAAACCTCTCAAGATAAAAGTAACAAAATAAACGTATGATGCTGGAAAAATGGAAGGGAGATATAAATCAAATGGACGACTTTGCTAATTTGTTTGTTTTTATGTGGCGCTATCGCATTGGTCTATTGACATCCTAACTCACTATCCTATTTGTCTATTGGTTGCTAGGCAGTGCCGTTATTTGGATCACCATGACTATGGCAGCTGAAGCGATGACATCCGTCGTTTGGATACTCATCCCTGATGTCACAAGGCCATCACACATAACTAAATAAATTATTTGTATGGTATTTATAGACCTTTAAGACAAAAATGAACAATACCATCGGGCTTTTCATAAAAAAGTAACATTCAATCTTAATACAAATCATATGGTTGCGTGACATGAAACTTGTCCATTGAAACAGGTAGCTGAAGCATGTCGTCGTCCTCACTTTGTTAGCGACAGGGTGGAGCAGGTGTTTTTTTGTGTTGTGGAATGCCAAGAAAAAAATCACAATTTGACTACAATCATCGAAACAGCTGATCTTTATGAAATAAACTCCGCTAATATTTTCACAACGCAGTAGTAAGGCTGTAGCTTTGTAGGTTGTATAAGTGATATTGTGTATTTTGCTTTATGAAGCACAATGCTACTATTCTATTTTGCAATCTCACAGCCTACTGAGGCATTTTACTAGAGAAAGGGCACAGAGTGGTGCAAGTCTATCATTGGATTTACGTGTTAGCGCCGGCCGCCTCACAGTGTTGGTACTCGTGCCGCAGCGCACCGCCACTGCGGTCGGTGTGGCTCGCAGCGCGCGCTACTGTCAGCTGGCCGCATTCCAGAGTCTCAAATGCTCGGCGGCCAGTCTCAAATGTTTCCAACTGGAGTCTCAAATAGTGTCAAATGCTCTATGGGCGCTTATACATTTGGAACGATTTGGAACTGAATTGAGACGAATATCGAATATCAGTATCTCCGATTTTGGCCCTAAGGCAATGCAATCAGCAATGCCGGCCTCAAGTATATTTTTATGCTTGGTGCTTTATTCAAATAACCTTTTCACATAAAGAAAAGATAACGCAGCCAACGTCGAATGAGCAAACCTAACCCGTGTCGGTGCCAGCTGATCCACTAAATAAAATGCTGATCATAATAAGTGTGCACGTTTGTTTGCTTTGATCAGTTAACTCGTATGGCTAGGTGCTGTCATCTGGTAAGTGCCGCGAAAGAGTGACTGCCTCCTGTTCTTCAAAATATCGCCTGACATATCAGCTTGGCTGTGCCCGTGAAGTGAAACGGGAAACATTCACGGGTAGAAATTTGGAGCAATCTACTTTATGCTCTAGTTCTAAAAACATACTTGGAGATCAAAAATGCTTATAGTCGACGAATTCAGTATGATTTTTAGTCAAAAACTTACGTCAAGGTGATAAATTTCAGTGAATTCAGCCATGAATCAACTAGCCCCAACGCTTCCTGGCCAAGCTTAACCCAAAAAGGTAGTCGACATTTTTAAAATGAAGTGAGAAATTTCAGACTGCCCGAGGCAACTATTCGATTGTGATGTCATTCAATATCATTATATCCATACCTTAGGCAAGCCCGGTACGCCCTATGAATGCACAGAAGTCAGGTCACCAGGTCAGGTGAGGTGACTCACCTCAAAAAGAAGCTTGTGGTCGTGCCATGTTTGAAGGTAGATATGAAACTTTCAGGATTGAATAAAAGCATCAGTACCTACAAATCATTAATCTCGTATTTTGATGCCGGTGACGTCAGCTCAGATCCATTTCGTGACCTGCCCATTGTAAACCAACGGGAAAAATTAAAAAAAACATATTTTCCGAGGATACTCATCAGATCATTCTAATTCTTTCAGGATCGAATAAGACGTCTCTACGAGATAAGCACTATGATATCAAAATTATTGCCCTATCTTTATTGGGTAAGAAGTTATTAATGAGTTCTTTTGCTAAGGAACAGCTTTTTTATTTTTGATGACCTGATAACCAATCTGCTGACAAATAATTGTAAGAGCGTTTCAAGAGCTTTTGATTGCTTTACTCGGCTTCTTCCTAGCTGTCATAGTTCCAGTCATAGAGATAATGCGGGGTTTCTAGAGTTAAGTGCTATAATATGGCCTAAACTTGGCCTCTTTTGACCTCATTTGACCTAGAAGATATTGGCCAAGAATTATTAAAATTGCACGCATTAGAGTTCCACACCGCCCTTCTCCATCCCTGCCCTAAAATGCGTTATTCCGGCTCTTATAGGAGCTGAGGTCGTAGTGAGAGGGATTCCCCCAGGCCCTCACCATTCAGTGCGCGTAATTCTCAGACCCACTCCACGGCGCAAGTTAAAGCTTGATTTTAACAGAAATGTTTTAAAGTTCAACAGTTTTCGCCCAGGAATCGTGTGCAATACGTCGCTAAATATTTCAAATTGTTTCAATTGTTATTGTTAACTCCATTTCAAATTGTTCAATAGCATTGCTTCATTTTTGAACAGAGGATATAAATTGTGTGAGAAGGTGCTAAATTTTCACGTTGATAGCCTTACTGTTTTTCTCAGCCAGGTTACGACCATAGACTGCGTATGTACATTGCGCATACCTCTCCGCCGAGAAAGAATTATGTCTCTCGCACAACTTTCGTCTGTTTGGTCCGACATCAGGCGGCATTGTCCGGTGATTTTAATGAGAGCATTCTGTTCGGAATCAACTTTCACTAGTCCAGTGAGCCGCCGATGACGGGGCGGTCTCTCTCTCTCTCTCTCTCTCTCTCTCTCTCTCTCTCTCTCTCTCTCTCTCTCTCT